>VZTO01004296.1:58398-134979 GCA_013400615.1 Syrrhaptes paradoxus
CGCACCTTCCCGCCCCGCCCCTCGGCGCGGCCGGGGTCCGCTCCCGGCGGGGTGGGGGGCTGCGGGGGGCACGGGGAGTGGAGACCCAGCCGGGAGAGCCCCGGGGCTGGCGGCACAGATGCAAACGGCGGGGAAAGTCCTTCCAGACAAGCCCTGGCGCTTGGGTTTTCATAAAAATGCTCCCTAGTAACTCGGCGGTGCGCTGGATAAATCGCGAAGAGGATTTCCAGGCTTGCCAGCGTGGGGAAGGGAACGAGGGAAGCGTGATTCGAGGCTCGTTTCCAAACCAGCCCCGGCCGGCACACGCTGATGGGAGCTCCCTGTAGAGCTGCTGGAGGTTACCGGGCAGAGAGGGGTGGATTTCTCTGCACGGAGCCACCCGAGGTCTCCTCAGGCTGCTCTTCAGCCCTGAAACTCGTTCTGCGCTCTAGGACTGGAACAGGAAACACCAGATGCCAAGACATGCAAACCAGGTTTAGAAATGGTTTTCCAACATCCAGGCAGCGCTGCCTTCCTGCGAGCCTGCCCCGAGGTGTCTGTGCAGAGTCGGGAACATTCACCCAGAGCAGCCGTCTGTGAAGGGTGGGTGGTGCGGAGCTGCGCATGGTTGTTCAGAGGTTCACAAGCATCTAAAAAGTCACTCTTCACGCAGATCTTTTGTGTATCGTTCCCTGTGTCAGGGCACAGAAACACGCAACCCCTCCAGATTCCCTTGCATGAAAGCATTTTAGCACCTGCATGAACAACGAGGAGGATTGCACCTCCCTGCTGCAGATCCGCGCAGCCCTGCCGTTTGAGCAAACGGAGGAACTTGATAGCTGGAATTAAATTTGCTGTACCAACAAGCAACCGAACCGGGAAGTGACTAACATTTTCCCAGCAGGTTTCACAGGTAATGTTAAATGAAATGTTGTTTGCAGGTTATGGAAGTTAATGTGCTCTAGTGTATGGAAACACCTTCATTATCCTTTGTCATCGCTCCAGCTCTCATCCTCCAGCTGGCTTCTGTCCTAGTCTCTCTCAGTAGCTCCTTCCCATCCCAGCAATATTACATTTTTCTTTTTGTGAGCTCTGAGAGGCCGCGCACTGTGCTGGTCTGGCAGTGAGAGCACCAGGAGCACACAACAGAGAGTCTCCCCGCTCCGCATCTGCAGAAGCCCATCCGGGGAAGTTCTTCTAGGTGCAGTTGCTGAGCTGCTCTCCACTCCAGGAACACTCTCCGTTCCTCAGATACGCTGAAACCCTGCAGGGACAGGACATGTTCAGTGCAGATTCACACTCCAGCAGGTTTCTACTGAATGCTCTTTCCTTTCTACTTTTGTTGACTAAGTTTATAGGCATTTTGATGGAAACTGCAGCAGAACTATCTGGGATTATCTGTACCAAGTGAAAAGTTCTTGCTTCCCAGTATGTAGTGTTGACAAATTCTCAGACAAGCTTCTGTTACACGGGAAAACCAGCATGTCATACATGATTTTCATGAAAGCTTAATAGGAATTTTTCCTGAAAAGAATCCAAGGTGTGGAAATTTCAGCCAAACCGCAGAAATTTGTCAAAGTAACAAGCACCTGAAAAGAACATATTGTGAATTTAGCAACCTTAGCTGTAAGCTCTGCTAGTGTCACACTGTATAAATATGGCATTATATAAAGTGATAGCTTAGTTCTTTCTATGCATTTTCATACATAAATTAAAGCTCTGAAAAACAGATATGGCTAAATAACATTGTTTCATTCCTTAAAGACTCTCATATTTTTGGTAGATGATGGGAAAAGGTGGAGAAAAGGATAAGCCCTTTCTTCAATCAACTTATTAATGTACTTTCTCTGCTCACAACCTAGTTGCTAAGCGAGTTATTCCAGAGGTTGGTTCTCAGAGCCATGATCTAAATATATTTGTTTCTGGCTCTATAAAGGTCTTGACTAAC
Source organism: Syrrhaptes paradoxus (assembly GCA_013400615.1). Taxonomy (NCBI): domain Eukaryota; kingdom Metazoa; phylum Chordata; class Aves; order Pterocliformes; family Pteroclidae; genus Syrrhaptes; species Syrrhaptes paradoxus. Next base: position 60,326 of record VZTO01004296.1, read on the forward strand.
CAGAGTGAGGAATGTGAGCACTCTCACTGGTATCTAGCAAAGCACCTTTAAGTATCATTAACTATTTTAAGCATGTGCTCCAATATATTGCTGATTAAGGATGCAACTCCTCGGATGTGGAAGTGCTTCGCTCACCTGGCACTGGAGATACTGTTAACATTTCAGTTAGTGTAATATTAATTTGCTGACCTTTCTCTGGCAATACTTCAAATGATTATAGCTTAGCAATTTTTCCTATAAAGAGTTAAAGTGATTTAGGGCCTTGTTTAAATCCTAGGTCATCTCCAGATGCCTTTCAACAACCATAGCAGAGGGGGTTTCGGCAGTGGCTGGCAGCAGCTCCCTTCCAAGCTCCGACGGCTCCTACCACCTGTGCAACGGATCTGGTGGAACAGATCGTCTGCCCATGCTCCATCCAACGAGCTGAAACCCATCCTCAGCAGAAATGTTCACAACTTTCCTGGGCTATCAACTGAAACACCCTTTTCTCCTTCAAATTTTTGTGAGGACATCCCTCCGGGAAAGGCAAACAGCAATTTGACCACGTTTACCTGCTGCAGGGACACGTCAGTGCCCCACGAGCTTGTGCACTAGGGAGGAGGCATCTCAGATGGTCAGCAGGGGTGAGGAAGAAGCCTGCCTCTGAGACACAAGGGCTGGGGGGGTGTGTGGCTTTAGTGCCTGGAGCCTGCACACAAGCGGTTGTACATTGGCTCAAGCTTTCTCCTGTTGGTACATCTAAAATCTTCATAACTGAATTACACTGTTGGAACATTGTACCAAAGTTTGACTTAATGTCATTTTAATATTACAGATTTGCCAATTACAGAGTTTGATTTTGGCTGATTCGATTATAAAGTTCATGATGTTCCTATTATTCTGCATTTGAAAGATATTATTCATCATTTGGTGAAATTTAAAAGGACTGACTAGCCAGTAGATGGCACCAATAAAGCCTCTTGGGGGACTCAAAAAGTGTAATTCTTGTCTTTTCCTCAAATGCCTTTTGGAACTGAAAAAAAACCTAGACAAAACAGCATTATTGATGTCATTTATTCTTATTAGTTCCCAGTAACAGTCAGGGAAAACATTTCAGTTTATAAACAGAATTCCTTTCCTAAGTCAAAACTCTACCTTTTAATTGAACACATAAACCCGTGAGAAAGGCTCAGGAAGGACACATAGATGTGTTACAGTAATTTCCTCGTTATCTAGAAAATCCCGTCTGTGATGAGTTGATGCCTTCTGAGCACTTCTCCAATCTCATGCAGCAGTGTCAGCTGAAACTTTTTTTTATAATACATTTTTTTTCCATAAAGCTTTTAAACTGTAACCCCCAACAGCAATGAAAACGGGAGAAGGAAGCATATGGAGAAAGCCTGAAGGTTTTTGCACTGCCCTGTGCTAACTGCATTACTGGGTACTTGGAACCTGTGTCATCTTCCCCGAACGAGGTATGACCTAGTTAGACTTTAGTCCTTCAAAATATTGTGACTGTGTGGGCTGTGGCACCCGCACAGAAGGAGATGTTGATTTCCTTTATGCTGGAAGGATCTCATCTCTCATTTGGCTGCAAATGACACCACTGTGCCTCCGTAGCCCTGCTTTAATAAAACAGTGGTTATGCTAATAGTCTTCCTTTCCCAACAGGTTACCTCACCTCGCCTCAGATGTTAAACACCATGTAAACTAAGCAGGAAATACACTTGTAAACTTCCCCAAAGAATGATCAAGGATATTTCATTCCTTCGGGACTTCTAGCAATCGCCTTCGCTCCTGGTGAGTCTCCAGCCTGCCCTGGGTGGCACTAACAGGAGCTGTGACGGTGGGTGGTTTTTTCCCCTCTTATCTTGTTTCTGCAGCTGAGGCAGGACAATGTCACAAAGGCTGGGGGAAAGGAAATCTGTGCTACAGGGCATGAGTCATTTCCAATGGAAAAGCTGATAGGAACCAAGCACCCTGCGAGAGGGGACAGGCGAGGTACAGCTCCCGCTGGCAGCAAAGCAGAGAGTCCTCCCTTAATGGCCTGTGCTGCAGCTTTGTTCTTTGCTCCCTCCAAAACACTGATTAACTTGAGTTGAACTGTCCTATCAGTGTGATGTGCAGTGAGGAGTGACTTCACACACATTTCGAATGCTGCTTTTTAAGCTGGTGGTTCAATATATTTATTGAAACATGAGAATGGCAGGGTTACAACAAAACAATAACTTTGGAAGCTCAGGTGCGAACTACTACAAGGTGGTTCCAAAGGTACTAATCAACATGCTAAAGGCAGACTAACGAGCATCCACAGCACTGTTCCAGGGTATAGGTAATTACACCCGTCCCATACCCAGCTAATGCATACTGTCTTCCCATCTTAGCAGCCCTGGGCTGCAGGGACTTCCCAGGTTCTGGGGAACCACGTAACAAAGGACCTTGTACAAAACCTGACATCTGTCTGTGAGCACATCCTCCCCACATCTCCTCCCAGTGCAATTTCTGGAGTGGCAGATTCACTGTTTGATAGGATGAGGGGTAACAGCTCTACGCTGGAAGAGGGAAGGTTTAGACTTGATATTAGGAGGAAGTTTTTCATTGTGAGGGAGGTGAGGCAGTGGCCCAGGTTGCCCAGAGAAGCTGTGGATGCCCCATCCCTGGAGGGGTTCAAGGCCAGGCTGGATGAGGCTTTGGGCAACCTGGGCTAGTGGAGGGTGTCCCTGCCCATGGCAGGGGGTTGGAACTCGATGATCTTTAAGGTCCTTTCCAACCCAAACCATTCTGTGATTCTGAGTCTGTTTGCTACACTGTGAAGGAAGAAGTTTGGACAGAAAGTAAAAATTTTTGGTTTTCATTGCTTCACAATCTCACTTGTTTTTAATAGCATTTCTTTGAAATTCTAAGGAGCAAAGTTACTGCTAATGTATGAGAGTTATGTGGAAATTATCGTGATCATTGTATCCATAGTCTTTATGAATAGGATTACAGGTTGTTTTCTGTCAATTTTTTTTGTCACAATTTTGATCTGTTTATGATAACAGTAAAATTCTTTGAATTGTATAGTTTTGATACTCAGAAATAATGAATGGACCTTCTTTTCCTAAGCTTCTTTACAGGTGCTCCTGAGCTATTACAAAATAGAAACATCATGCAGAATACTAAATATGTTTTCAGCTGAGAGGTACAGTTCTGCCCAAGATCAACGCAGAACACAAAAATGAGTCACACTTTAGATCGCAGGGTAGCTGTAACCACATAACAACTTATTTCTCAGGTTAATAAAATCTGCTGCACCCCAGTACTTGTGTCAGCATCACTGTTTAAAACTAGAATTTGCAAGATTTGCTTATGGAACCAGTTATACCACATCCTGGGAGATAGTGCTGACCACTGTTAACACTTACAAACTATGTAAACCTCATTTTCTCAGTCTCCTTCCGTGTCTTTTCATCCTTGCTGTCTAGGGTCAACCATTATATCACCAGCCAATGTCTGGAAATGAAGCCTTTCCATCCAATAATTTGTAGTCAGAAAGATTGTGGAGCCAACTGTGTGTGTGTGAAAGCATCCCTAATGCAAATTATAGCAGAAAAAGGAAATGTGAGTCTTCGTTACACCAAAAATGACAAGCAGACAAAGCCAATAATCAATGAGAAAGGAAAGGCTCTAGGGTATGTCAGCAATAATGTCAGTAGGTCATAAACAGAAGAAAAATTGCTTCATTAGCAAGGAATTGATTCTAAGCACAAAAGTACATTTTCTTGATTATATCCAGTTAACATTCGTTCTTCCCACCTGGCATAGCAGAGTTTTGGTAGTTTACAGACACCATCAGATATGACTGACGGATGATCTGAGAGAAGGGAGTCAGAGAAGAGTCTGACCGGTCTCCGTTGTGTATTTTTACATGATTTTTGTAACAAAGTCCACTGGTCCCATTTTTCTGCCTTCATTTTCTTTCTTGGACTTTCTGCCATGAAACCGGATTTGTTCAATTTAAGGGGAAAGAGGAGGCCAAAAGCCAAAAGGTAAAACTTCAAACAGAGAAAGAAGGCTAGAAGGCAGGGGTGAAGGGACAGAGGGCCAGGCTTCTCCAAGACAATGGCCTTCCTGGCCAACAGCAGCCTAATCATCATGGTTGTCTTCATCCTCAGTGGATACCATCTGCCCTTGAATGTCAGGGATGCCCGTGTCTCCATCCACAGAGGCACTCATGTACGTTGGTGTGATGTCCCTGTCCAACAGACCCTAGTTCAGATCCTTGCAGTAGCAGAAGACAATGTCTTAGCAAGGGTTAAGTGTTCATTGTTGGTTTTGACTGTCTTGCAAGTCTGTCTCAGAGCCTTAATTGACTCCCGCACTGCTATCAGTTGCATTTATACCTGTGCTGGGCCATCTGGGCACAAATGAATCATCCGGTACCATCAGTGGTCACCCCATGGGCTGATGATACTTTACTCAAAGTTTCAGGCAGTTTAAGGACCATCTGAGAGGTCTGATTGGGATCATGATATGCCAGAAGCACATATTCTCCTGGAACATTGTTTTTAATGGTTGCATTAAGGATGAGGTTCTGTGTCTGGTCCAATTTGCAGTGGTACTGTGCTGTAGGACCAATGACCTCCATGGTGAAAAGTGAAGATAGGGAAAAGAGTCCCAGCACAGTAGTGGAGGCCATGGGTCTACTGAGCATCCAGAGGGAGAGGCTGGTCACGGCTGGTGGCTGACACAGACCTGAAGATACTGACAGCACAGGACCCAGGCCAACTGAGCAGTTCAAGTCTCTAAAAGCAAGAACAGGGACATCCAGGGCTGGCAGCACTGTTTACAGAGGTCAGAAAGAGAAGGGAAATTCTCTGCTAAAAATGCTGTAACACCACTCCTGGGAGCTTTTCAGTGTGCCACTAGAGCAAAATGAATAGGCAAGAGCAAAATCAGTTTAACTCGCCCAACTCAATTTCTGCTGGCAATGCAGTTGGGGTAATTGCCAGATTTTTCAGTCTGGCCCTTGGATTCGTAAATCCCGTCTTACTGTCTCTTCTTTGTGCATCAAATGTCATAACAGCTAGCACAGAGTGAAAACTGAAAATAAGTATCAAGGAAGTTCACTCTTCACCCATCAAGAGCAGTTATTTGCTCCTGCACAAAGGTGCTGAAAATAAATTCATATCATTAATAACAAAGATTTTGCACCAAATTAATTCAACTTCCTTTGCAAAACTCAGGTGAAGATGTTTAAGTAAGTTTTGTGAAGTAATTTATACTAAAGGATACTAACATTTTTAATAGAAGGCAAAGAACAATTTCTGTTATTGTATCAAAAATGTTAATGTATTCATTGATTTACGCTGATGTAACTGACATCAGGATTTAATCCCATGGACTGACATTTCCATAATTCCAGAATTCCTATGTTTCCCTTGTTCCATTCTCGTCTCTGTGCTTGTTTTGGCAAGATCTACACGTTGCTGAATCTCTGCCAGTTGCATTGTGTCTTTTCTTCAGCTACTAGCAAATCCAAGGTTTCTGCACTCCTGGGAGTAAAGAGAAAAATCCAGCTAAGCTTTTGTTAGAGCTCTGTGTGAATTGTGTGAGTGGAACCAGGAAAGAATTCTCCAGTTTGGAAGAATCTAAAGTTCCTTTATATTCAGGAACTCTAACTGAGTCTGTTCAATTGCTGGTTTTAACCTGTTTCTGGATTTGAAAGCAATCAAAAGGGAAGAAAGTCAAACCTGCATTACTGGAGCTTTCCACTTTCATACAAACTCACGATAAAGCAACGTGATTTCTTCTGAATTATAGACTATTGCAGGAGCACAGCAGCATTATACATGTTGAATGAACAAAGGAAGAGGCTGTTTTCTCTTGTGAACACGCACAAAAGTAATTTATGTTTGTGTTGTATAAGATCATATAAACAAAAACCTTGGAAAAAATACAAACCCACTGATTTTTGCCCACAGTTAAGTCACCGCATTGGCAATATGAAGGGATTCATGAGAATATGCAAGATATACTAATTTTAAAGCCTTAATGCTAATAAAGCAGACAGTGTGCTGTGCAATGGTGTTAGTGCAAATGAAAAGCAGAGTTGCCTGAATCCAAACTTACCTTTGGTAGGTGCAAGCAAAGTGGTCAGTCAATGGAGGGAGAAAGATGTGATGCAGGAGTTCTGAGTCCAACAGGCAGTTTGAGAGCAGTGTCAAGACATATGTATCTATGGCACTGCTCGTGTCAAAAAAAGTGCTCACCTGGGCTTGCTCAGGCAAATCTCCAACAGGTTTTTGAGAGGACAGAAACATAGCTGAGAATTCAGCAGCACTGACTGTTCGAGTACGCGGGACAAACATGATCTGAATTTGAAGAGAAGCAGTCCAAAGTACTGGGCAGACTGAAGTCAGGATATCCTGAGCTAATAAGAAAAGATCATTAATTCACCACTGGAGGGGTCTGTAAGGGGGTGAGAAAAGTGATGAATAAGAACCAGCTGTACCTCTTCTCCGAGAGCAGCCCCCCACCTGCCTCAAAAGCATCCAAAATAAACGCCTTCGGTTACTAATAGCTGTGACAGTGGACTTACAGAACACAATGTGCTTGAAATGGCAGGAAAGCCTCCTCCACTAATCTAAGTGGATAACCACAAGTAATCAAATGCATTTGAGAAGTTACCATTCCTTGTTTCTGAATGACAGACCCCACACCTGAGACAGGGTGTTAGACCGTCGCCGGCGTAACTTTTCGTTGCGTCGCAATGTGATTTGTGTGCTTAGACCACTAGCGGAAGGTTCTCTGATGTATGAGAAAGGCGAATTTTGAGTCACTGCAGGATCTTCCAAGGAGGATGTAGAGACTGAGAGTGTGGATCACTTGCTTCTGTCACAAGTCGTGCTTAGCTCGAAGGGTGTTGAGTCAGAGAAGTGCTGACGTGACCGGGAGAAAGAGCTGAGACAAAACTTTTCAGCAGCTGTTGGTCACAGAAGTGCTCGGGGACATTAGAGAAATTGTCTCCCATTGCTTGCATTCTGCCGTGGTCAGGGCAGCCTGACTTTGTATACTCGCTATAAATAAAGAGGAATACATCAGAGATTTCTGGATCTGTCATCAAAATATCCTCCTAAATCAAATCACGTCAATTGTCCAAGTCACTTTGATCAAAAAGGGGTAACACACGGTCAGTTCCGGAAGGATTAATTTATTTGTTTTCCCAGGTATATAATTAAAGTTAACCCACATTTGCACATTTATAAGAGTGGAGATACATGAAAAAAAAATGCCTTTCATGTGAGGAGTATCACGTCTGTGCACTCCCCACGCTGACATCCCCTTACGGCAAGAGCACGCTGCCCACCGCTGATGCTCACTCACCATTGCAGCTGCTTGTTGGTGCTTCTGCTGCTACTGTATCTACTGCTCACGTTCATGGCAAAGAAATTCTGACGTTATTTGTGGTCTGTCCAAAACCCTACTGCTACTCTTGAACAAAGTCTTCCCAAAAGAGCTGGAGACATCAATCCTGACAAGCAGGGCAGCCATCCATCCTAGAGAAGCCAGCTTGTGGGCAGGCTGTTGCCAGAGACATGAACTGCCAGGAGTCACTGGGACTGTGTTCTTGCTGGTTTCTCCATAGTTCAGAGAAGATTTGTGACCCAGGATAGCCATGGCCCTGGTGGGACTGGGATGTGGCAGGACCACCTGGGATGCCGAGGGCTGTATCCCACATTTTGGTGGTGGAGGGGTGGGAATCCCCACAGTTGATGGAGGCAGTCCATGGCAGAGGACAGTGCTCTGAAACCTCCTCACCCTTAAGACCATTAATTTATGTCTACAGAAGTCTGATGGTGGTGGAAGCCTTCAAAGCCATCATAGAGGTTGTGTATCCTTAAGAGCACTGCGTGTGTTTATAAACTGACAGCTTAGCAGGGATATTGCCACACCTAGGAGATGAGGAGTGCTGGGTCTGTGCCTGTGTGTGCCTGGATGTGTGTCTTCTGGTGCATTGTTCCTTTTCAAAGTAAGCAGACTGTGTTAGAAAACACAAAAATTACTCCAGACAGACCCAGAGTGAGGAGGAGGAAGCCCCAGTATCAATGTCATACTCCTCCTGGAAGAGATGAGGTGGAAAACATCACCATATTCCTCCCTTCCTTCTTGGAGCAGAAGGGTGCCATTGATCCTGGGACACAGAGGGGACAAGGACAGCCCCAGACAGCAGGTATCCTTCCTGGGAATGGACTGTCATAACCGGACAATTTGGACTATTTGTATAATGGGATTGATAGCAATTCTTTTATTAGACTGTTAACATTTTTATTAGGCTAATAATAAATTCTTGGCTGTGCATAGAAGCTGTGTTTCTTTAGCCTCTGGAAATTGTACTGACCATTTCGTCTGGTACCCTGGCCTGGAGGACGGGCAGTTAAAGTTCGGTACAGCCACCGACAGAGGACACGGAGAGCCCTTCTGAGAGCCCTGTGAACCACCCCTTGTAAGCACCAGCCTGCAGTGATGACACAAGAAGACACCTGGTGTCACCCAGCCTGTGATTTCTGATGCAGTGGGGCAGTAATTGTAGGTCGAGTGCGGTGCCCGTGCAGCTGAGCGGAGAGCAGCCGTGTGCTGAGCGTGTGCAGCGTGGACGGGAAGGTGTGATGAGCAAAAGAGTCGTGCATGGCAGTGAAATATGTGCATGCACAAATGCAAGATCCCAGGAGGGCTGAGCTAGGGAAGAAACAAGGAATGCATGCAGGGTCGTTCTCCCTGGAGAAGGAGGATGGAGACTTAAAGGCTAAGGGCTGGGACTGCTGCTGGGCTGCCCCCAGGAAGCTGGAAAGGAGCTGATAGCAACCTGCTTTCACCATGTGTCAAAACACCTTTCCCAGAGTAATTAAGGGCTTGCTCTGCAGCTCACAGGAGCTGTTCATAACAAATTGCCAACACTCTTCTGAGATGTGCCCTGGAGCGTAACACAAGGGCACCCATGGGAGTGCCAGGCTGCCAGGAGCTCTGCGGGCTGGTAGAGGGCTCTGCAGGGCACAGGGAAGGACACGGCTCCTGGGCCAGCCCTTCTCCTGGGCCAAAGCCTGGGGTTACCGCAGAGGGAACTGATGGTTTTGTTCCCTTGTTCACCGGGAGGGAACATGCACGTGTGCATCTGTGCAGTGCAGATGGGCTGGGACTAGGATCTTGGAGCAAATACCGGAGCAGTGGAGATTCGCCTCAGGATAAAAACACATTTGTAATATGAAAGGCCAGTTCGAGTTTATGGGATGGAATTGAAAAATACCTATGCAGTGCAGGCTTAAGAAGCTGCTTTCTTACTGTGGATGCAAGTAATTGCTGCATTGTAAGGAAACACAGCATGCAGACAGATAAGCAGCAATGACAGCAATGTCATCTGCCTGCCTGCTGGGACATGTGGATCAGTGTATATTCTGGAAGTTAATCTGTTGTATTTAGTTAATTATTCTTCCAAATTGTTAAAAGATTGCCATGATATCAACCATAGTCAAGGGACAAAAAAAATCCCTTATTTGCTAGGCGTGAAATCCCAGGGGAAGCAGGAAAGTATTGCAGTCCAGGAGTGGGTATAAAATACATGCCTGTGCAATGATTTAAAAGATGTTAGTTCATCTGAAAGATGCTTTTGAATTGGAAACATGAATAATGACTATCATTTGCGTAGAGCATCATACCTGTCCATTGATACTGAGCTCCCTCCATCTTGACGGTTCTCAGAGGGGATGATACTGCTTGTGTTGGGCTGCAGCTGGACAGTGAATCAATGAGAAGCAGCTTTGGCCCTGTACTTGGAAGCTATGATCACAAGCTTTAGCTTCCCCTGGTCCATGCATGAATTGGTAAAATCACGCTTCCTGAAAGACAAAAATCTGTCTAATAACATGCTGCAAAAATGATGTCATATTAATAGTCTGAATGAAGAAGAAAAATTTTTGGAGGGAGGAACTAATTTGAGGGTAAGGTGGATGCCAGAGCACTGCAGAAGGGCTGGTTTAGGGACAGAGGCAAGACTCACCACCTGATGTTTTTGGATCAAATCAGTCCTTGAGCTGTGAGTCAGTCAAACTGAACTTTAAGTCGCTTCCTGAGTGTGACATGGGAAGCTCTTACTGCCTTGCATGAGCAAGTGCAGTGGTTTGATTTCCTGGTACAAGCAGATACAAATGACCATAAATATTTTCATGCCTTTTGCTTTTTAGAGCTCCTCAGAGCTGATAAAGAATAGGCTGCTGACTAGCTGTGATGCCTTTTCCTAAACTGCTTTTTGACTGTGAGCAAATTGTTCTTTCTATCCAGGCAGCAGTGCCCCAGATGTATTTCCCTGTATCCAAACATGTGGGTGTTTTGCAAAAGTTAATGGCAATTAAATTAAAGCTGGATAATACTGATTATAATGCAAGAGTGTGTGACCAAGGCTAATTAATACAACTGGCTTAGTCCTGACCTGTGACCCTGCTCTCTTTCTTTCTCCCACAACCCTTTTTTTTTTTTTTTCCTAAGCAGGCACCCATAGCAAAAACCTAACTGCTTGTTTCAAACAGTCTAGCAAGGACAGATTTACCCAGGCATCCCACTTTTCTCTCTCAGGACTTAAATGACGTTCAATCCTCCAGAAATAAAAGAAAGCCTATTAAATTGTCCCTGCTTCCTTCTTTTTTATGAGCATGCTAATTCTATAATTAAGATCAGAGTATTTCCTATGGTTTAGTGTGTGCTGAGTTCTTCTGTGCCAGGAGGTATTGCAAAGAGACTTGGATTTTATCTTGTTAAAGTGGCATATGTTAACAGACGTCTTTTCTGGTGAATCAGCTCACTTTTTATCCTGCATTAATGATCCAATGTTGTAATTAGTTTACTCCTGGGCAGGAGAATGGCTTTTAACTCTGGATGATATGCACAGGCTGTCTGAAATCAGACAGGAGGGCTTGAAACCGCTGGGATGGGAACAGGACAGAACAAGGGGTCTTGCACCTCTGCACCTTAGACCACCACATCTTATTTCTGTCACCTCTCCCACATCCTTCCCCAATAAAATCTGTAAAGGAGGTACCTGGGAAAGCAGCAGTGCAATGGAGGATGCTTGACCTGAGGTCACTGAAGGTTTAATTCCAAAATATCAGTGTATCAGGCTCTTCTAAAGATGAGGCCAAATTTGCCTCACTGTGGAAGGACAAGGCACTGTGGATGCAGCGTTGCAGATCATGTAACACATCCTACACTTTAATTTTAGAAATGCCATCTTGGCACACATCCCCCAGAGGCATGAGAGGAACAGAGACTGTCAAACCCCAGCTGCTTCGCTTGCAACGAGCTTTTCTCCGCCACCGCTCCCTGCAGCAACAAGGGCTCTGCTTGCAGGGCACAGTCTGACCCCTGAATCCAAACTGGGTCCCTGTGAGCTCTCACATGCCTGGCTGCTGGACTACAGCTTTCTTGTGTCCCCAAATCTTTTTGCTTTTCAGCACATCTGAAAGCCTTTCCTTTGTACTATTCTTCCTTTTCCACAGGAAACACACCAGTTGCTGTGTCAGCATCTTGGCCGGGAATCAAAGAGAACAAGCTACACCCCAGGCACAGGCAGCTGGGGTAGGGATGGTATTTCAGCAAGAGTAACCCTTTCTGGCACTAAGGAAAAATACCCTAAAAATTCAGAGTAACTTTGGAAAAAAAAAAAACAAAAGGACCTGTAAAAGTGATGAATTTATTGGCACAGGTTAAACCATGCAGCACCTTTCTCCACCCTCTGCTTTCAGCAGGAGCAAAGGTATTTGATTAGCTGGGTACTCTAGTTGCCTCATACATTTCCAACACCAGGCAGAATAAGCCGTGTACCCTTTACTCTCCCCCCGTCGCTCGCTGATTCTTCTGCTTTAACATGAACCAGGCTGCTAGCTGCTGATGCTTTGCTGCTGGGCTCCTGGAGACCACCAAGCTTTTACAGGCAGTTCACAGCTTTTGTGCCAGCACACGCCTGCAATTTCTCTAGCTGGAGCTTTGTGCTGTTTTCTTCTCCATTGTACTTGGCTGCTGTTCTTTCCACACTACTCAATTTTATTTTTTTTTTTTAATCTTTTCACAGGTACTGACTAGAATGTACCGTTATTTCATGGATTGTTTTTTTTAGTGTCACAGAAAACTCCTGACACCATAGATATGTTGCCTTTAATGGGGACCCAAACGCAGGGCCCTCACTGAGGTCACGTCTATATTGCTGTGGCTCTGGGGTGTGTATGGAAAAGAGCTTTTTGTACCCGCTGTGTGCAGCAGCAAGGCCCCCAAGCAGGACTCACTTCTTGCTGGCTCTTATGGTACATTTTAATCCTCCTCTCACTTTTGTCTGCCTTTGTAGCAGTCACCCGTTGCATGCTCATTTTACCGTGTTGCAGGAGGGTCTCAAACACACCAGAAATTATTAATATAATACGGTGATATCAAACGTATCTAAAATGCTTAATACCTTCTGCCTGGAGAGGAGCATATGGCTATATCCTGAAGCCTAACCAGGACTGACTCCATACATTGTCCCACTTGGTTTTTGACAGCAGCACTTTTGATAATGCCTTTCTGATGGATATAGCATGTCCTGTAGCCATTCCTGAGTACTGGAGTGTTTCCCATCATTCAGAAGAAAGTGTTGTCTTTTTTTGCGTGTTTGAATATATACCTTCTTTCTCTATTGCCATGCCATACAGATTTTCTCTAAGATTTCCAAACATTCCTCACCAGCAGGACACTCCTACATGTCTAATAGACAGAATCATCCTTCTCCTTAGCCAGCTCTTTTTTTTTGTTTGTTTCGCTGTTGATCATACTCGCTTCCCATGTCCTTGTCTCCTGGGACAAGGACGGCCTCATCCCGTGTTCTTACACAGCAATCTCAGTAATGAATCTTCTGGGTGCAACTGGTAAAAATGGCAAAAGAGGAAGAAGGACAAATAGCTCTCGTTACCCCGAGGAGAAGTGGGGCTTTCATTACATGGGCATGTCACACCTGATGTTAGCATGTCATCTCCTTTTCCCACAGTGGTTATATTTGGATGAGCCCTGAGCAGTACGAGACTAACACAAATGCCTTTTCTATTATCAGGTTACCTCAGGGAAGACCTCCTTGGAGAACAAGAGGTTCCAGACGATGGAGCAGAACTGGGATTTCTGTGGGCTATGGTAGACCAGCATGTGAAGTGAAGAATCACTTGTCCCTAGGTCACAAATCAGGTGTCTGTCTACTGTGATCTTAATAAACTTTCCTAGACAATCTGTCAAAGACTTAGAGAGCCTCAACATTTTTTATTTTCTAGCACTAATGTTTCCAGCTTCCCCTTATGACCATTTCATCTTGTCTTCTTCCCAGTCGATGTACAGGCAGACCAGAGGCGTGCTTCCTGCCCGTGCTCCCTTGTGCTGGGCAGGCTCCCTGGGACTCTCCTGCCCGGCTCCCGATGGCTTTTGCTGGTCTCTTCCCAACTTGCTTCAAGTGAGGTGCCAGAAATGGCTGAGCGCTTCAGACCTTCCCAAGGCTGTGTAATGGGGAAGGAATACCTCAGTATATACCAAATTTGCTATTCACAGAGCCCGCTCTGAGTTATAACTGAGTTCTTGGTCTCCTCTTTCCCTCCAGTAATATTACATCTTACTGGAAAAAATGTTTCATACTCCCAGCCTCTTCCGCTTTTGCCATGGCAGCAACCACAAACTATCCCGTTCATATTTCTAGAGCTACAGTTGCTATCATTTTTTGACCTCATAAACATGCTGTGGCAGATACAGCAATTTCTTTATGGAGACTGTGTGTATTTTAGCTTCTTTGATGTGACCGCACAGTCTACAGCCCACAGCCTGAGGACATCAGATACAGAAACATTCTGATTCCATGAAGAGAGGAGGTGGCAACCATCCATTATACCTTCACAGTCTTTGGTCTTGGCTCTTAAAGATAAATCAACAGCAAACACAGGAATGTAAAACACACGGAGTAATAAACAGACACTTTAAAAATGTTCTTTATTTTCATTTCCAAGTTCAGTTTTCAATAACTTGCAGATAAAATGAGAGTACAAAAACACTCTCTTTAGTCTAGTTTGAATTTAGATAGATTATTCACTATTTACAAACAAAACTAAGCCTGCTTTTTCAAGTGCACAGACTACATAGTTCATTCTTTTCTGGTACGTAAACCAGATTTCAGTTCAAACATCAAAACATTTTATACTTGGGTGTCAGAACTAAAAGCACAACTAAGAGGTTCATGGAAACCCATGCCTGAACTGCAGAACAGAAGTACACACTAAAGACATCACAACGGACACACCCAGAGACACGTATGGATATCTAGATATGAACATACTAGGAAGATCAAAAAAATCTGTTTTCTGTTTCGTATACAATCAGTCATTTAACCACCAAGAATGCATGTTTGACCCAGAGTTCATATATTGCTTACACAACAATTATACTTTCCTATTTTTTTCGGTAAAAGATCATTTCTGTCACACAGTAAAATTGTGTGTCTTCCAGTAAATGTCACTCAGTAACGGTGAAATACTAATGGAGCATTAGAAGAAGAAGCAAAAAGGACAAGATGAAGGAATACTGAAAGATAAAATTGCACTGAGTCATTGCGAAGATTAATTTGCCTAATGATGTCTTTTGGAAACTGTAAATTCTCTCTCTGCCTTATTCAGTGTCCACTTTCCTTTGAGTGATTCTGCTTTTCACATATCAGAAGAAAATATGTTGTACTGAGTTTGTGTAGCAGAGTTTTGGTAGCAGGGGTGGGGGCTACAGGGGTGGCTCCTGTAAGAAGCTGCCAGGAGCTTCCCCCATGTCCAACAGAGCCAATGCCAGCCGGCTGCAAGATGGACCCACTGCTGGCCACGGCCGAATCCATCAGTGATGGTGGCAGTGCCTCTGGGATAACGTATTTAAGAAGGGGAAAAAAACCTGGACAATTGCAGCCAGAGAGAGGAGTGAGAGCCCTGCAGACACCAAGGTCAGAGAGAAGGAGGAGGAGGTGCTCCAGGTGCCAGAGCAGAGGTTCCCCTGCATCCCGTGGTGCAGCCCCAGCTGTGCCCCTGCAGCCATGGAGGTGATGGTGGGGCAGAGATCCACCTGCAGCCCGGGGAGGACCTCATGCTGGAGCAGGTGGATGCACCCGAAGGAGGCTGTGACCCCATGGGAAGCCCGCACTGGAGCAGGCTCCTAGCAGGACCTGCAGCCCTTAGAGAGGAGCCCAGGCTGGAGCAGGTTTGCTGGCAGGACTTGTGACCCCATGGAGGACCCACGCTGGAGCAGTCTGTGCCTGAAGGACTGCACCCTGCAGAAGGGACCCACGCTGGAGCAGTTCATGAAGAACTGCAGCCCATGGGAAGGACCTACATTGGAGAAGTTTGTGGAGGACTGTCTTCTGTGCGAGGGTCCCCAGGCTGGAGCAGGGGAAGGGTGGGAGGAGTTCTCCCATGAGAAGGAAGGAGCAGCAGAGACAACGTGTGATGGACTGACCACAACCCCGGTTCCCCTTCCTCCTGCACCGCTTGGGGAGAGGAGGTGGAGAAATCAAGAGTGAAGTTGAGCCCTGGAAGAAGGGAGGGGTTGGGGGAAGGTGTTTTAAGATTCAGCTTTTATTTCTCATTATTCTACTCTGATTTGATTGACAATAAATTAAATTAATTTTTCCAAAGTTGAGTCTGTTTTGCCCATGATGGTAACTGGTGAGTGATCTCCCTGTCCTTATCTTGACCCATGAGCATTTCGTTGTATTTTCTCTCCCCTGTCCAGCTGAGGAGGGGAGTGACAGAGTGGCTTTGGTGGGCACCTGGCATCCAGCCGGGGTCAACCCACCACGATGTATATTCACACCAGAGGAAAATCCTATGTGCTGTGTTGGAATTGGGGAAACATGAGCAAGTAAGTTTGTTCTTGTTTAAAACCTGAACTCAGGTAAATCATAAAAACTCACCCGAAGTTGGCCAATCCCTTCAGAAGTGTGTTGTTTCATTGTAGCTTTAGAAATCCTCCTGTGTGGCCAAGGGATGTTGAACAAATTAAGTGGCATAATATCTTTTGGGGGAAAACCACATTTCAAGAATCCCGTCATATAAGAAAACAGAGAAGTCTGCACGTCCTTTATCTAGAAGTGTCTTCTGACATGGTTATTTTATTTCTTGTATTTGAGCCATTTACATTTGAAAGATGCTACTCGAAGAACTGACCCTGTAAATGAGACTCGTCACTCCTAGGAAGGCCACCTGAAGATGTCCAGATGATTCCTTGAGCTTGTTTCTTCCACTAGAACCAGCACAGGACTCTATTTTTAGGACTTTAAATTGTCTTAAGCAGTATAGACTAGATTCTGTCACCACTAATTATACACAGTGGTATATTACTTAATTTAAAAATTGGTTGTTTTTTCTGGTGGTTTTCTCTAGTAGAAGGAAAGGAAAGAAAACGTTAAGTATAAGCCTATCTGTATACATAGGCAGGATCCACATCTCCACAGCACGCTCTTAGTGAAGCTCATGCATCAAGGACTAAGAAGCCACCTAAGACACCATGTCATTTCTTTTCCGTCACCACCTAGTGAATAAGAACAGTAATGTGTTACACCAGAAGAGTTTATAAATTTGCCTGTAACTAGACATGGTTTGTAACACAGAAGTTGCATCCAGGTTTTGAATGCCCTAAATTTGAGTTTCAGGATAGAAACAGGTTTGTGGGATCTTGAAGTACCTCGGGAAAGTTATCACGAGCAGACGAGGAGTCACCCAGGTCAGCCAGCCTTCAGGACTCCACAGCTGCCACCCTGACGGGGGGTTTGGTCAACATAAGCGCGTCCTGTAATATTGCCTGGATCGTTACGTACCAAGGCCATCTCCTGCTAACCATACTGTCGCATCTCACGCTCTGAATATGAGACTCCAAACCTGCCTCCCTGTGAGTGCTTCCATGCAGCCAGGGCTGTTTCTAGCTCCAGGGAGCTGTGTAGCATTGCAGGATCTCTTCTGGTGTACGACCTAAGCCATCCCATGCATCTGCTCAGCACATCACGACAAAATAATGTCTTAGCTAGTAAATAATCTCATAGCTTTGCTCTTTTATCTGCTCACCCTAACGTGCTATCCATCCAAGACAACTATCTGTGGAACAGTTTCTTACACAATGAACACTTTCTGCCTTCATTCAAAATCTCCTCTACCCTTAGGCACACCAGCATCGTTAACTGCTTTCTGTAGCTTTCCTGTATCATATGGGCTTACACTGCTTTCTCTCTGCTGGTAAATCCTTTGAAGCAGAAGTGGCCCCAAGCCTGGCACAGATCTGGAAGGGTTCATTCTGCCCTACGCAGATAATGCCCAGCCACCAGCATTGGCTATCTGTTTCTAAATGAATATTCCCAAGCTGCTGCAGCCGCTGTTTATTGTCACAGTGAGTCGAGTCCTTTCCTGTCCCATAACGTTGCCGTCAAGTTGGCAGAGAGCCACAGGTTTGAAGGACACGCGCAGACGGCTGTAGCCTTACCCGTACAACACTATCTTCAACATGTTTTAGTTCTTCTACGGAAATGAGCAGCTCAAGATGACTTGCCAGATAACTGACCTGCAGAAATCTTCATACCAGTTCTCTGCCCCTTTTTAGGACATTTAAAAATAAAGATTTCTTACATGTATGCTGCTGTATGCAAAAATCTCGCACTGACTCTGGATTTCAGTTCGCCTTTTTGTTGGAATAATTAATAAACAATTCCCTATTGCATAGACTTGTTGTACTCCAAGAAAAGTATTCACTACTCACACACCTAGCAGCAAGTTATTAAAATTATCCTAATGTGGAATAAATTAGGATTCAGTCCCACAATTCTGTTTATTTACGTATAAAAAGGACTTCTTGCAGTTCATACATGGATTTTCTTCCCAACACCATCTGTTTGTTACGAATAACTTCTGAATTGTTATTTTAAATGGCCCCCTGAGGATACTCAGATGTCTGATGGGGAGGCAAATAAATTTACCTCTTTTATCCTCCTAGTCATACCAGCTCACAGAGAATATGTATTATTACTTCTATATTGAAATAACTTGTTGAATTAATTCCTGGTTTTTACTACACTGCACGTTTATATACCTTTCAGCTGCATATTTCTGATAAACACGGAGTACTGGGATACCAGGATGGTTACAATGCAATTAAATAAGTTCTGCATGGCAAATCAACTACATCTGATCAAATAAAGTTAATTTTTGGAAGGTAGTTTTAAGGACTGGGGTTATTTTCGTGTAATGTTAATGATCACTTTTTTCCAAGTCAGTCTGGACCTCAACATAATTAAAGAGGCATGTGTAAATTAACCGAGCAGCCAGAACCCTACCTGCTAGCTAAGGCAGGAACTTCAAGTGAGGCTGATCAATATGAAAGTTACTGTTTTTAAGATCTAAATTCTGTCAATACAGAAAATAATTTAAACCTAAGTACTTAAAAAGTTAGTATATAAAACGGTTACTAGATGACTTAACTACATACAACTGATATATATAGTTTAAAAGAGATTTAGTGGTAGCCACCTGTGTGTCTCTTTCTGAGATCTCTGGGTTTGAGTTTTGTGAAAGTGAGACCTCGAATGAACTCTGTGGGTTTGCATGTCCACACTCAAAACCCCTCATGACTGAAAATGAAGATTCATTTGTTCATTTCCTGATTTAAATTGCAACCAACCGTCCCTCTCATCATTCAGCCTCGTCCCAATAGCGATGCTGAACAGAACACACGCAAGGAGAGAATGTGAGACTCAGTGAAAACCAAACGGCACAAATGTCGGTGTACGTCTGCGCAGTGCCACTGCTTTGGACAAATACCACCTGGACGTCCTACAGTCTCTGCAGCTGCTTTCTACAGGACACGTTTCTGAAGGCACTCAGCAGCAGCTGCCTGCCGTGTTCAACATGGAACATCTGGAGATCTTCACATCTTCAGCAACTGGTGACATTGGAAGTGCAGCGAAGCATCGTTAGGTTCATCCTCACTTGCACTGTGCTTCGTTAGTTGACACAATTCTTTGTTTTCCTTCTGTCGCTTTGTCTGATGCTTTTTGTGACATTAATGGTGACTTCTTTCGCAGCCATTTTCTGTGTGTTCCATTTGCTCTGTGAAAGTTTTAAGCAGTACAGTGAGTTCTACACTGACAGCACGGACACTCATTGACCATTGCCTCCTCCTCTATGGAAACAGTTTTGCTTAATAACCAGCACGCCTCCAGCACTCTTCCCACAGCTCTGTGGTGTGGAACAGCTTCCATTCAGCATGGATGCAAGCCTGTGTAACTGCTATAGAGGCTGTGGATACCAGCAGACTTTGGATCAACTGTCTTGTCTATCATTATCATCTCTGCACGTGTATATTTGAAAAGCAGAGGAAATAAATCCGGTTTCAGTCCAGAAGTGGGAATTAGAGATTCCTTTTGATGTCACTGGGATTTGCGTGTGACTAGCCTGGGACAGAATTTTCTCTACTTTCTTTTGTTTCTTAAGTGAAAATATGTTTTCAAAATAACTCTGCCTGCATAGAAGACCCGAGTCCAATATATACCTGTCAGAGCTTCATCAGATTATCTCCAAATATTCAAAAAAGTCAGCCTCAGGCATGCAAGTGCACCCCTAATTTATATTTATCCACTTCCACCTCCTAGTCTTTCTGCTTGTTGCCATAAGCAACGCACTACACTGCACACCAAACTGGATAGGTCTGGCAGGGGACACTGGCAGAGACACAGAGCTGAGTTAGGTGGGTTTGATTATTGCCTTCCCAGTGTTTCATGAGACAATTAGTAAGTGTAAAGAACGCCAAGTAAATTAGGCATCATTTACACAGTAATAACGGCAGGTGGAATGGTGTCTGGTAAACTTCTGCAGGCAGGAGTGGAAGGTACATGTTTATCTGAGGGCAAAGACTGGCCATCCCGTTTCCCGGTGTGCATCGCTTGGCACTTGTGCAGCCTGGATGCACCTGCTCCTTTGCTATTGCCCCCCCAATGCTCCTGTTCACACAAGGACTCTCCAAGGTCTACACATGAAAAATGAAACCAGGTTATTGTCAGTCTGTGACATCATCTGGATACCGCCTTTGCTTTTGGGGTGCTTGACCACTATATTGCACTCAGTGGCATTAGGACCTTTCAGCAGCAGCATCTTTTACTTCCAGGTTGTTTTGACATGACCCTCACGAGGGGATACTAAAATTCAAAGCCCCAGGGCTTTAGGGCAGGAACCCACACGGCATTGAGTAGTCCCACTGCAGCCAACACTCACATTATTACTATGTTGTGGGCATTTGCCCACACTTCCTAACAAGTCCAAATACACAAGTAATTTTTCAGTCACTTACAAAATCAGGCAAACAATCGCCTCCAACAATATGTCAGGTATACCCTGTAATTCTCAGGTGTGGCCAAGTCCTTTTCAAATTAGATTAATAGTTATGCTGGTTATGTTCAGCCATATCCAGCCTGACAAATTCCTTTTTCTCCGTGGGCTAGCGGCTGTGACAGGCGTTTATGCTTTTCATTTACAGCAAACCCATTGCTCTAGATGTCATGCTGCTATAGAATGTGCCCCTATACACCTGGGGCTGCAGGATCCTGTGGAAGGATCCAGCAGGATCCATGTCACCAGGGAATCATAGAATCATTAAGGTTGGAGAAGACCTCAAGGATCATCAAGTCCAACTGTCAACCCAGCACCACCCAACCCACATAACTGCAGAAAAGCAGCAATTAAGGAAAACCACATTCCCTTTCAAATAATTAATTTAAACAATTTGCACAATACATGGCACAGGTGGGATGAAAAAGAAAATAAGCGTAGGAGTTTTTTGCTGTGACAAGTGTTTGTGTTACTCTGATTGCCAAATAAAAGATCAATTCTGGGGCCACTCGGGCACGAGGCATTGGCAGAAGCACTAGGGTCAGTCATGCTGTGGCCGTGGCGCAGCCGTTTTCTCCTATCCCAAGGCATTAAATACAGTTTGACTGCAGTGAAGAAGATGCTTGTCACAAAAATAAGTTTGACCTGGTTGAAGGTAATGCTGAGCACCAGGGAACACAATGATACTCTTACCTCTGCTGCTCTGAAGCCGTTCTGTCTCTGCGTTGTAGCTCCCGCACCATGGACCGTGGGGTTGGCACACTGGGGACCACCATTGTTCCTCTTCTCTGTGTTCAGCGTCCCAGCTGCGGCTGATGCTGCAGTTACACCTGTCTGAGCTGATTTTCCATCCTCCAGAACACCTAGCAGGGACACACACAAGGGGTGATTGATACTGAGGAGCAGTTCATAAGGGCAGCTCTGGCTTCCCTCTGTATCTCCACTTTTTTGTGATAGCACAAGTCACGGAAGGTGCTGTGCAGCACTATAGTGAGAGCAGCCTACCTGCTTTTGCCCCCTTTATCCGCACACTTTCCCTTGTTTGCTCTTCCTCCTGTAGCCCACTGCTCTTTGAAACACTGTCCCAGAAAACATGGAAAACCTCTTACTGAGTGCAGCATGCATCAGCAGCATTTGGCCACCTGCAGATTGGCTTCTCCGCAGCTGCTTGCATGGCCAAGGGTTTAACTGAGGACCCAAAGGGGCTCCCCTTAAATCTGTCTCAGTGCTGGTAAATGAAGGGGTTAGATGTGAGCTAGACAGAGGAGATTGATGTGGATGGAGAGGTTGCCCTATTTATGACCTTGAATTTTTTTTTTTTAATCAGAAGTTGAGAGAAGAAATTCAGGAGAAATATATTACATACTGTTTTGACTGTCAGTAAGAAAATAAATTATTAATTTGCTTCCTGCTCTAGCTGCGTGGATAAGGCATGCATTGTACAGTAGGATATTAGCCAGCCTAAAACAATCGTTTCATTTTATTGCATTAACAAAAATCACTGGTCATCTACGGTGAGCGCAGAGCACCAAGCATCTGGTTGCAACACTGGGTCTCAAACGCAAACACAAAGAGCAAGTGGGATGTACGAGTGCAGCTCGCAATTTTATTTTTGGCGAAGCTCATTTACAACAAGCTTTATGCTCAAATAGAAAAGAACCCCATATTTACTGATAATGCAGGCATCAAAACTGGAGCAAGAAGCAAGGATCCACAGACACTAAGGGCAAAAGAAATAAGAGGAAAATTAATGGCAATTCATTGCTACTTGAAGTGTGCATTGTGTCATCCAAACCTCCTGCCGTGAACCCGATGGGAAGTCCAGCACAGTACTGAGGGAAGGGAGCTAAGTCCTGAATTCTTTGCCAGAAAGCTGTAAGAAAAGCTGGTTTTTCAGCAGAAAGCAACATCAGTTGCAAAGGCAAACGACTGAAACTAATAAAGCTTCAACCGAATATTCAAAGTCTTGATATTGAAAATATTTAAAGCTGTGTGAGACTTCATAAGTCTAAATACAAACTGGCCACTGCATTTCCCTGAGCAGTCAGAAGATGGTGTTAGAGTTTTCCTACGACTCCAACTTGTGGTGGTGGTCACTAAGAATAGTGCTGAATCAGCTGCTTTTTGATAGGAAAACACTTGAGTTGGAACTTGAAAATATTACATTAGAGTTTATCTTAAAAACCCTACAAAATACTTTGGTCTCTGGAAGCTGCCTTTTCTGCTAGATATAAAAACTAATGTCGCTCTCCCATCTAAACCTACGGGCAACTTAGGACAAGAGTTGAACCTCACCTCTCCTGCACCTCCTGCGAGTCCATACCCACCTGTGGCTTTGCTCTTATCTCTTCCCACCGCTCCACAGTGCGAGATGAGAGGCGGAAAGATGACTCGGTGCAGAACAGTAAGTGGCACAGAGTGATTCAACAGACAAACCCCCTTGTCGGGAAGAGAGATGAAGAGGCAATCAGCCACGGGTGAGTCAGGAGTCACCCCGCAATCTGCTCCTGCGCCTTGCAGTGGGGCTGTGAGAACAAGCTTGAGCACAGCTTAGAACAGGCAAAATGCTCTGGGCGTTATGTACTAATTCCATTAATTGAATCTTTTTTCAAGCATATACAAATGATGAGTTTTTCCTTCTGTGGCATCATCCTACTAAGCTACTTTCCACCATGTGTCCCTTTAGCCACCTGGCCTCTAAGTAAGCTGTCTGGAGAAGGAGCTGTCAGCTGAAGAGCTGCTTTGTTCAAGCACAATTGTTCACGTAGCAGATTGTGTCGCATCTTTTGGTGTCTCAGAACAATTTTTCTTACATCAATCCGTTTCTGGGGGATGATCAAAAATCTCAGTCTTGAGAATGGTACATTTGGTTCATTTTTTGTCTCCTGTTAGTTTGCAGCCTGAGCATCCTTATCACATCCTGCATTGCAGGCGTGAGACATTTTTGACAGTACTTGTCAAAAACAAACCAGTTATCAGCATCTGAGCTTCCCACTATCACTCCCACTACATTTTTATACAGGTGACATAGTGGTCACCAATACTACAGTATCCCAGCAGTGCAAAAAGCTTCTTTATTTTATTCTGAAATATGTTCGCTATTCTGAAGATAGGAAGCTTCTAGATTTCTTTTGTGTTGGCAAACAGGTGATTTAGAGAGTAGGTAACAGCCTAAAAGCTGTTAAAAGCTGGCTTGCTCTTTATGGATGAGCACTGAGCAGAAATTACAGTGAGTATGCCTGAGCAGCAGGAGCAAGAGCACAAGATTTGTTGGCAATTCATAACCTGACACCTATTTTACAGGCTAGATACATAACACAAAATGCTGACTGCAAAACAAAGATGATGTTAAAGAAAAGAGTAGGAACTTTTTAAATAACAAATATTTTTGTTTTGCTACTTGGGGTTTGTCATGCTACCCGAAAGATAACCTTTTGGGTCTTTCACTGTAGAGCTTCAGTAGGAGTTTAAATAAATGGGTTCAGCAGTGTTGCTTTCATTCTCGTGTTCTCTGCCAGGACAAACCCTGCCAAAAGTCTGTGGGCCTCCTGAGGCCAGGGGCAACAGCAGATCCCATCACAATGCTCTGTCAAAGCCGTGTCTTTTATTTTTTAATGAACTGGCAAGCCTAGAATGTTCTCATGGCTCTATTCCCAAACCCCGAGTTTCTGGGTGACCGTTAAACCCCCACAAATGGGACGGTGACCTTTCCCTCAGGAATGGCAGCCATGGGCTGGGGGACCGCCAGGCTGTTCCCGTTGTGGGGAGGGAGGGATGGCGAGAGGCAGGTATTTCATTGCATGTCATCAGGTGTCTTTGTAAAGTTCTCTCTCAGTGGATGTGGGGAGAATACCCAAGGAGCAGCCCCCTTGCTCACAAATCCAAGTCTACTTTTCCAGCAAGAAATACAGTTGAAAGAATTTGCTCTCCCATGGCAATGCTTCCTTCTCATCTTCCAATGGCTTGCTAGGCTGCGCAGGCGAGCTAACTCTTGCATTTCTGACCAGTCCAAAATAAATCCTTTACGCTGCAGTTTGACAAATGGCTTTTTCATCAGCACCAGGAAAAAAAAAAGGTTCTTTTAAGCTGAAATCAATGCCCAGACTTTATTCATCACCCAGAGATGCAAGGAGTTGGGGTGGCTCAAGGCGAGAGGTAGCACAGGAACTGAACCCAGCAGCAGGAAGCAGCTCCCGTTGGTGCGCTACCCAACGAACCAAACCCAAACCGAACCCTGATCGTCCAGCTACGCTTGTTCTTCTCATTGGGTTGCCTTCCTGAGCCATCTAAATCCTCTGGAGATATATTCATGTTGCTTCCAACTACCCCTGTGCCAGGGGACGTAGGTTTGTTTCACCTGTTTAGCCTGGATTCGCTAGGGATTCCCCTTGAGCTCCAGGAAAACCCGTGTCCCGAAGATTTCTAAGGAAGTTGCTGGCCCACAGTAGGATGTGATGTGACTGACAAATAACCTATACAAAGGAACTTTATTTCTAAAATCTCTTTCACTAAGAAATCTGATGATTTAGAGCAAACAATGACAGTTCAAATAATCTTTTGCTTTGTGCATTTTCACAGTCAAAATTTGAATAGATTTTGAAAAAACAAATTTGCTCAAGTTTTTTTTTCCTGTTAAAATGTTGGCATTAAATTACTGCCTTTTGTTCAAACCCCCAAAATATGGAAGTTTTGGAAAATTTGGGTATGGACAAAAATCTACTATAGTTATTGAATTTTACAAATCGAAACTAAAAATTGGTCCCTAGGATATCTGGGTATGTTTCATCTGTTCCACAATTTAAAAGAAGGGCATTTAAAAACAGTTCTACAATCGCAGAATCATGAAGGTTGGCACAGACCTAAGGGATGATCGAGTCCAACCATCAACCCAACCCCCACCAAACCACTAACCCATGTCCCCCAGCACCACATCGACACGTTTCTTGACCCCTCCAGGGATGGTGACTCCACCACTTCCCTGGGCCGCCTGTTCCAATGCCTGAGCACTCTTTCCATGAAGAAATTATTTCTACTATCTTCTAATAAAGGCTCCAGGTAAGACATCAGACATGTATTTTAACAATGAGTGGTTACTGGACTAATTGACAAAGGCTTAGGCAAACGCCGGCCACTGGAAAGCTGTAAATTATGTCTGAATGTCCCAAAGAAATGCTCCATATGGGAATTCATTGAGGAAAGTCCAGTGTACGGCCAGATGACATTTCCAGCCTTACAGCCTACGAATATATGAAGGGATACTGATGACTAAATGGGCTGACAGTGTGACTGCAGTCATAAAACGCTTTGGTTTAAATTACCTGTATGCATTACTCATTCTAAAATGAGGGCAGTAGCTGTGTTAAAATCTCATGTCATCAGCTGTTAACAATCTACTAGATAAATCCATGAATTTTTTTTCCTCTTTTCCCCAGACTGTGTAAACCCTCGGAAAGCACTCAGGCACCAGCTTCGTGCAAGTGGCAGGAATTCATCCTTTTAGTTCTGCAAGTGCTTGAAACAATTCTGATGGTCCACCTGGGAAATACTAGCAGTTTACAAGAATGAAATTGCAGTGTGAGGACAACATCCAGATGAAATGTACAGAGACAGAAATACAACCATAGGCATTGCTAGGAAACTGGTAAAAAAATAAATAAATCACTCTGTCGGTGGAAGGACCGGCTGATTATTTTGCTCTTCAGTAGCTAGCATCCACCTGAACAGGCGATGCTGAATCCCTGATCTCCCAGGGGGAATGAGAGGCTCAACATTAC
The DNA here is from genome assembly GCA_013400615.1 of Syrrhaptes paradoxus. Classification (NCBI taxonomy): domain Eukaryota; kingdom Metazoa; phylum Chordata; class Aves; order Pterocliformes; family Pteroclidae; genus Syrrhaptes; species Syrrhaptes paradoxus. Next base: position 86,505 of record VZTO01004296.1, read on the forward strand.
CTCTTTTTCATCAGCTGCTTCAAATTTAAGGCTCGGTCAAGCAAACAGCAATGCAGAAACAATTGGGAGGGCTTTGGGGGATTCAGGAAAACCTTAAAATGGGAAATCCTGCCTCGCAGCCTGCAGCTGCCCATGCTAATTGGTAAACCTTCGCTCCCCCATTTACCTGTTTGTGTGACTTTTAACCTGTATTATTTTTCCTAAACAGAAAAGAGGCAGTGTGACAGTCTAGGGAAGTATTTATGTATGGACTCATTAGATAATAAAATTGGGATAGGAATGCATTATTTATATATTTATATTATTTATATATTATATATAAATATTATATATCTATATTATTTATATTATTGTTTATATAAGGAACAAGCCACTTTTTTTTCACGCAAGGCCACTGCCAAGACATGCACGCTATCACACAGCTGTTGAAATATTTTCCATGTCATCTAGAAAAGATGTTGCTTTATGTGAGTCAAACAAAAAGCCTTAAAATAAACTCATGGCTTCGATCATTCCGTTTCTGAGTCTTAACTATTGCTTTATTTCAATTTGAGAGAAAACCCAACTTTGAATCTCAGATTTTTTTTAACTGCAATACATTTATTTTATTTTTAAACTGCACAAATATCTGAGAAAAAGGTGGGACTACCAATATCAGTTCTGTTTCTGTTAAGAAATATATTTCTATAGCTGATGACAAGTATAGAAAAGACAGACTTCTGTCGCTTAAATGCTGGATTACTGCAATAGGTGCTCATTGTGAAAATTTTGGAAATTTCAACCAACAGGCAGTGAGGTAAACTGTACTCTGAACTGTCTCATGGATGGAATACGTTAGACCTCTGCTTGGAGATTGGCTAATTCCATTTTTCACTGTTAGTTTTGAACTATACATTCCTAAACCAGAAAATACAAGAATAGAACTGGCCAGAAAGTATAAATTCATTCCTGAGGAAAAGAAAAAACAACTTTAAATGTCCCGAACCAGGATACAGGGGCGAGGGCAGGGGGTGGGGGGGGAAGGAGAGCTTTTTCCACAAGAAGAGGGATTTTGCAGAGCAATTTCCTTCCCAGCACCCTCCAAGCAGCACCTGTCATTGACAAAACCCACCGCTCAGGTTTCCTGCTCGTGCAGGTTGCATTTTTAGTGAATTTATTTTATCTGCAGGTAAATGACTATACGGGGGCAAACTGAGCAATCAATCCTCGCAAGTCTGCTTTAGACTGCAGGAGGGATTTAGCAAGAATGTTGGCCCTTAGCTAAACAGGAATTAATCAGAGACTAAGAGACCTTGTGGAAAAGTTACCATCGTAAATCAATTTTTTTTTTTTTTTACAGCTTTTGCAGTTCTTTGAGAGAACCCTAGAGGCAGAAAGTGCAACGACGAGGCTGCCAAGAAAGCAGCTGGAGGTCCCTGCGCAGCCCCTGCCCTCCCCTCCCGCTGCAGGGGCACAGGGTGGATGCTCCCGCCCGAGGCTCCTGGACCTTTCAGGAGGCTTCGTGCAGCACCTGAGTGTCACTAGCCACCTACCCTTAAACAACATGGAAGCTTTTCAGCAGTTGAGTCTAACACATCTAACAAAAGACCACACCGAAAGCTCATCACAGAATAAATTTTCTCATCTATCAATCGTTTCTGAATGGCCATAGTACAAAACAGCAGCAACAGTCCTGGACAAATGGCTTACGTTCCCTTCACTTATCTCAAACAACATTTTCCCTTCTCTCTCACAACATGCCCCATCCGTGTGCTGTGAAAAGTTTGGCTAGAAGTCCCTAAAGCGCACGGGAACGGTTCACTCCCCTGAAGCAGCCGGGCTCTGGGCTCTCCCATTGCCTTGGTTCACCTCCACATTTCGTACCAGGTTTATAGCTCCAGTACTGACGGCAAAGTTCACCAGTTACGTGTCTCCCAGAGGTGCAGCGATGCACAGCACCGGAGCAGGTGCTGTTTGGAAAGAAACCCCCTGAAGAAGCAGCCTACCTGATCGTACTTTCAAGGGAGTGATTTTCGGAGGGCTCTGAACCACCTCCTCTTCTCGTGCGGATGGAAGCACCCACACAAACCCGCTCTACAGAGGCACTTCCCTTATCTAAGAAGTCTGTGACCCATCCATATAAAAATTAACACACAAAAAGCTGGTTTGCAAAGCTGAGCAGGCACATGAGGAGGCTGCTTTCTGAAATCTGAAAGCTAGATGGTAAAAATGAGATCCGAAAGCTTTCTCTCCCTCCTCTATGAAACATCCCATGTGCTATTTTACATTTTCTTCCCCTTTTGGTGTGATGTAGAAAGGCTTCCTCACTACCACCCTCCATACAGAGGCTAGTGACAGCTGGAATGGCAGAGATCATATAATTAAAATCCAGAAACAATATTAAAATGAGATGCTTTTGCAAGTCCTGGATCATTATATCCAAGGTCTGGACTAAAGCAGAATAGGGAATGACTGTAGTATGTCAAAGGCTGTATTTACTCATTTTTACAGTAAAACTGCAATATGGTCATCTCCTGAAAATATCACCTGTCAGAATCACTGCTTCTTAACCATACCGAAACCAAACCGTTAACAAAAGAACAGCAGTAAATGGCATCAGAGCACAACAATGTGCTGCTACACCCTTACTACACACCAGGAAACGGGATTCCTTTTCGCCTCTTAACCTTAAATAGGTTTTTTTCTTAAATGCTTTTCTGCAGTCTGAACATCCAGTTCTTCGTTTACAGCCTGGTGCTTGCTTATGCATTTCTGTGAAGCTTTTACCTTTGACGTATACCTGGGCAAGGAAAGAGCAGATGCTGCAGCTGCGGTCCAAGCCAGCACCAGTCCCTGTTGTTATAGTAACTGGTACTCTCACAGCCCTGCTCCAGGGCTGCGGTGGCTTCCAGCCTCTCTCCTGCTGGAAAGGATGGAAAAGCAATCTTCAAAAACTTCTCTGTGAAAGGTTACCTCTGAAAGCCTGGATTGTGCATACCGAGTCTTGACCAGAGGTTAACTGCAAAGATGAACCTGGTCTATAAAACTTCCCAGAGCTGTCAGCAAGCACAAAATAGCAGAGGAGCGGCACAAGAGGGTCATTGAAGCCAAGAATTATTCACAAATACACAACTATGTTAAAGGCAATGATGCAAGATAAACTGTTAGCCAGCAAGATTGGCAGCTGCTGATAAAATTTTTCCTGAATCCCTCTAATGTTATTTATTTATTTTATGAAGGACTCAATTCTACTTCCATTTCACGGCTGTTTTGCAAATGTCTTCACTAGGGAACGAACCGATCCCAAATTGCAGATCCCATTCCTGGCAGACCACTGACTGCAGGGACGTTCACCGATGCCATGAGCAAGTTTTATTCTCCCAAGTGCATCTGGTGAGCCTGTGGGAAAACTGGATAATGTTTTTCCTTAAAACACTTCAGGAGAAAAGACTTTACTATAGAAACAGTGCAAAGCACAAAGAATAAAACCCGATTGTTTTTAAAGCATTACCCGATATCGTGAATCAGGTAACGATAAAAAGTTTTATTATTTGAGGCACCAAACAAATAAGTCCTGAGACAATCATACACAGCTTTTTAATTCTGATGCAAGAGAATTATTTTTCACTTGATTGCTGCATCATTTAAAAAGTAATTCTTTTTATTTGCATTTCAGTAACATTCTCCAGCCAAGACTGGGGTCTTACTGTGCTGGTCGCTGTTGGAAAACACTAAGGACAGATCCTGTCAAGAAGTTTGCAGCCCATGAGCTAAATCATGATGGTAAGGTCTCTCTGACTAGGAGGCAACGTGTTGCTTTATCCTCTCTGAGGCACCTTCAAGTCTAATAAAGAACAAATTATTGAATACAGCATCACACTTAGCCAGCCACTGAAAAATGGAAAGAGATAGAAACAAGATTACTTAAAGCCTGCTTTAAAACAACAACAACAAAGTGTTAGAGTTGATAGTGGGTGGGTACTGGTTTCTGGTAGGAACTGGTGTATCTTAAGTCAGTAGGCTACACACACATATATATATCAGCAAGTTATTGCAGTGTTACACAGGAGGCTATGCAAACGTGTTCCAAAAGTTTTTGTGCAGTTTATGTTAACTCAACCTTTTCCCCACGGTTTGCTTGTAAGCCACGGTGACTGCCCTGGGGACTCGCCTGCTCCTGTAGATCCTTACTTCCCCAGAAAGCCACGACTTGCGCTAACACTTCCACTCGGCTGAATCAGACCCTCGCAAAGAGAAGGCAATTTGTGCAGAGGGTTGCAAGGATCAAGGAACGGTTACTAAGCAGAAATGTAGCCTATTATTTTCCCCAGCTATAGCCTAGGCAGTAGCTGAATCCTGCAAAAAGATCTCTGCTTACATAGCAATGGATGTTCTTGTGGGAAATTGCTCTATTGTATGGGCTCTCTGTGAGTCTTTCCTTTTTTTTTCCTCCCCCCCGGAAGCCACTCATCCTATGAACAGCATGTGCGCTTATCTTCTAAAAGATGCCTTTCAATTTTCCCACCTGCAGTGCTTCATGAAGTTATTACTTTCTACCCCTCCTCAGGGCTACCAATTTGCCCTGGTTGTCATTGTCAAAGCCTCAGCGGTGTACCGCAACAAATTGCTGTCACCTGGATTTGTGGCTGTGAGTGACTTGTCATGAACCTAGGAAAAGTTATCTGTCTTATTTTAGCTGTGTTATAATGACTGATATTGTCTTCCTGAAAAAATAGGGTGATGGCAACACACCTTATTAAAAAGGGATGTAAAAAATCAAGTGAACAAATATTCTAAGAAAGGATCAGCTGAAATAGGAAGAAAGAAAAAAGTGAAGGGAAAATTAAAAAACCTCATGACTTCCTTTGTAATTTAATAGCAGTTTAACTTTCAAAATGCTTTAGTATAGATACAAACATTTGGCTACACAGATACATATAGTTCCAGTGAGAGCGGGCACAGAAAGCTAAATATGCTGGATGGCAAAACCAGAAGGATATCATGAAATTTTGGGGTGGGATGAGATTACTAAGCTTAATACACAGTAGTTACTAACCCTTTCCTCATTGGTATGCCTGCTGGTCCTGTACACCATACATTCCTTCATCCCTGAATGATTTCCCTTCTTTCCATTTTGATATCCAATGTCTGGTGGTTGTTTTTTCCACTTGATTGAAAAACATTGACAATCACAGCCACCTTTTACTGCTTTTGGCTTTTTTTTCCTGAAAACTTTCTTTCACCCTGCCTCCACTTCTCTCTCGTCACAGAATTTCTCCAATTTATTCCAAAAAAATGTCAGAGAACAGCTTCATCCTCTTCTCCCCAGCTGCCTTTGGCTGGTTTCCCTTTCCCCAGCTGCCTCCTCCCTTTCTCTGTCCCAGTTACAGAATTTTCCTACCTCCACTTAGACCAATGTCACGTCCCATCTCCTCATCTTCCCCATCCTCCTTACTCCTCCCTTTTTTCTCTCACTCTTAGGTAGTTTTCAGTTCTGGCAATAAAGGCATGTCTTCCTCTTTACCTCTTAAACCAACACGTGACCTCATTTGCCCCTCCAATTGCTGCTTCCTCACCTTTTCATCTGTAACTTCCCTGAATGTGCTGTTTCTAGTCCCTGGAGTCCCTCTCCTTATTCCTTTCCTACCTCAAGCTTTACCCTACAGCAGCACTCAGTGAAGTACTTTTAATGAAATGACTTTCAAGGCACTAACTGGGACCAGGGTGCATTCCTCACGTTACTTAAGCTGCTGCCACCACACCTGTGTTGAAGGTGAATCTCACCCTTCCTGAAGTCTTACCAGTCCTTCCTTTGCTCCTACTAGTGTCTCCTCTCCTCTCCTCATTCCCTCAGACTCTAACCTCTTCTGCAAGGTTTTCTTGTAAAGAGTCTCTCTGGTTCTGTGTTCACACGGGAAAACAATAGTAAAGGTGTAGCAGGAGGTTAATCACACTGTGCTCTTCCAGCTGCAGAAACCAGGAGTCATTTGCTCTCAGTGAAGGGCAAGGATTTGAAATGTATCTGTCACAACTGGCATGAAGGGGGGGAAAGGCTGCAGAAATCTTAAATGTGCCACTAGCTATGTCTTCATAGAAGCAACAAGTGAGCTAGAACCATCAAGTGATCTGGAATGAGAGCTAGAACATGATCTAGAACAATAAATTGACCTAGAGTGCAATCAATAACCATCAAGTGATCTAGAACATGATCTAGAACCATAAGGTGAGCTAGAACATGCTCTAGAGCCACCTAGCTGCCAAAACCCCAACTCCAGAATTCAGACCTGCTCTAACTGCACCAACATGACCCCAGCTCTACAAACAACTGACTGTAAAGGACTCACTGCCTGGCAAAGGCCCTGAGAAGGGAAGGCCTTGGGATGTCTCAAACATCTTGGTTGTATAAAGGCAATAATCCTATTCCTTGCTGAGAAGGGGAAGCGATGAACGCACCAAAGACCTTACTCCCCTTACTAAACAAGGACAAACTTTTGCTTAACAAGGTCATCGCCCCCAGCTTGAAGGCACCAACAAGGTGTTCAAGAAACATGTAGATGTGGTGCTTGGGGACATGGGTTAGTGGGTTGGGTGGTTTTGGGTTAACGGTTGGACTTGATGATCCTTGAGGTCTTTTCCCACCGTAATGATTTTATGATTCTATGATTACCCTAATCAGTCTCTATTGGATTTGAATGTTGTCCTCTTCTCCTCATCTCGTGTATTCTCACCGGTAAACACAAATTCAGTTATCACATGTTTCTAGGAGGAATACTTACCCTCTTTATGACCTTCTGTTGCACTATCTAGCTCCTGTTTACGATGTTTAGGCAAAGATAATGCTAAGCTGTGGGTACTGAAGCAACACCTCCCGTGTTGCTGTGTTTAGCCTTCTTTGCTGGAGACAAGACTGTCCCCTGGCATTTAAGCTTATTGGTCAGCATCACCTTGAGCCTCTTTAAATTCCTTCTTTAATACAGCATTTCATATACCATGTCACCTCAAAATTCTCATAATTTTACATGTGATTACTAAGTCTTTCTTTAGCCTTCAGGAGTACAACATAGATCCTTTATGACTTCTCCCTCCCTGTCATATTTCACTCAGCAGAGTCATCACCTCCTTACTCCAGCCAGCCTGTGATGCCCACCTTTGTGAATTTTCACTTCTGCATTTCCATGATTTCTTCCTGGTGCTTTGCAGCTCACTATAAAAGTCTGCAAAGCTACTTCTCTTCCTCCGGGGCTGCCTATAGCCATTTACTGCACTATATACCAATTATAATCTATCCGGGGCAGCGCCCATTTTCATGTTGTGTTTGTACAACATCTAGCACAATGAACGTCTGGACCTAGGCTGAAATTTCTAGATACTGCTTCAATGTACATAGCAATTCCAAAAACATTTTAAACCCCCCATCAAATCAGAGCTCCTCATTCTCTTTCCCATCTCTGTCCCTACTGTAACACCTCAGGTGCACAGCTGAGAACGTGCCACACTGACAAGAACTGGGAAATTCAGACTTGCAGGTCAGCTCCTGTGCAGCCCACTGGTCAGTTCTCTGTGGCAGCGTGGAATAAGGCTGGCATACCACTGCCTCTTCTTTATTTTAAATATATTTCCTAAATCACTCGTTTTGAAAAAAAAAAAAAAAAAAAAGCGCCATGTATTCCACAGCAAGACCCTCAGAGCCCTTCTGGCGGCGTTGTTACAGAGCTGATGGAGAGCCCAGCACTGCCAGAAGGTCTCCAGACACCGAACCAGCCCACGCCAAGGCGAGCGCGGGGCGCGGGTGGCCGGGCGCGGGGCGCGGAGGGGCCGGCGGATGCTCTGAGCGCGCCGTGGAGAACCCACGGGGTTCGGCGGCACCGACGCCGGTGGGGGCAGAAAAAAACGATCTCCGAGAAGCGGGTAAAGCAGACAGGTAGGTGGATGCACGCACCTATACCCAGAGATACGGCTGTTACAGACCGTCCCCTTCCCCCGGCCGGCGGCTGCCCTGCCCGCCCGAGGTGCCCACCTCACCGCCCACTCACCGGGGCGCTGGGCGGCCTGGTCCCGGCCGCCGGGCTCGGCACTGCCGCCGTCCTGGGGCGGGCTCTCGGAGTCGGTGTTAGTCAGCCAGGTGGACTCGGTCTCCCGCGTCCAGCTCTCGTAGTAACGGGGCTCGATGGCGTCGGCGCGGCTGCCCCCGCAGCCCATGGCGGCTCCGCTCGCTACAGCATCGCGCCCCGGCCACGGCCCCGCCGCCGGCCCCGCTCACCCCCTCCGCCCCATCCCCGCTCGCCCGGCTCCGCTTGCTCGTCTCTCCCCCTCCTCCCCGGCTTTATTATCTCCACTAGCCGCCCCTCCCTCCCCGGCTGTCCCCTCCCCTTCTCCTCCCGTTCCCCGCTTCCCTCCCCTCCTGCTTTTCTCTCCCATCCCGCCTCCTCCCAGCCCGTCGCCGCTCTCTCCCCATCCCCGGCTGCCGGGAGCCGGCGGCGGAGTCCCCCCAGGAGAGGGGCATCGCTGCCCCGCAGGGTCCCCCCCCTGCTCCCCGCGGGGAGAGGGCGGCCGGGAGCGGACACACGCCGCGGGCTGGCGGCTTTCCTTCCCTCCTCGCTAGGCTGGAGATTCATACAGATAGGATTTATACCCAGGGCAATACGTGCCAGCCCACCACTGTGCAGCAGAGCTCCTGGCCTGGTTTAATTTGTGCACCCTGGTGGGGCCTTGTGCCCCATTTCATGAAGCCATCTGCCCCCTCTTGGTTCAGCTGGGCCAGCCTTGCTGCCACCTCTGGCATCAGCTGCTTTGCTGCTGGGCAGCTGGGAATGGAAGATACAATACTGGGTGCTCATCTCCAGAGAAACTTCCACTCGATCTTCCTCTTGGATAGACACTTCGGGAAGCAGCTGGGAACATGAGATTCCTGCAAAACAGGCTATAATTTATGGTATTGGGAGTAATGTAAATGACAGAGCCAGTTATCCGACACTGTTTTGACTCATAGTGATGGGGGTTGTCGTTTGTATCGCAATAGCTGCTTCCCCATCAGGGCTGGACCAAGCCCCATGAACACTGGGCACTGTGGGATCATACAATGGGAGGGACGCTTCATCCCAAATGAATGTTTCTCTCCGTTTCGTAGTAGAGTAGCAGGTGTGCCTCTTTCCCCTACAACAACCTCGGGGGATACAGAAGCCATGGGTACTGCGGTCCATGCCAACACACAACGCGGCTGTTGGCTAAAAAGGATATATCCGGTGAAATTGGGGGAAACGCAGCCTGCCTGGTGCTGTTAGGATTGCAAGTAGAAGCACAAACTCTCTGGAGCTAAAATGTTTTGTTCCTAAAGGCTGGTAGAAGATCTTGAAGAGGAGCCAAGAGGCCTTAGCTTTGCATCCCAGCCGGTAGGTTCCATCTTCTGGTTCCAAAGTGATTCGGGTTGGAGAGTGCTGCCCGGGCTGCTGAATCACCCACCATCTTCCTGAAGGAGATGACTATTGAGAGGTTTCTAGGCAGCTTCTCGGCCAAATACTGACTCACAACAACCTTCCTTTCCTGCTGAGATCTGCTGAGATCCCTCACAACACGGGAGTGCTGCTGACATTTATTGCCCATGTACCAAGGTTCCCGTATCAGCAGGGCAATGATCTGAGAGGATGCAGCTACACTTTCATCACTGTGGTAATGTTTTTGTTGATTAATAAGACTATTTTTTAATAAAAAAAAGGGTTTCAATAGAGATTTTATTTCAGTCAGGCTGCCCCAGTAGCGCAGAGTCCCCAGGGCAATGGAGTATCACAGTGTCTGAAAGCCATCAGAGAGGTCCAACACACATCCCGCTTCCCGGGCACTGTGTGTGCCCCAGGTGGGCACTAACAACGCTGGAGCAGAACCTCAGGGAGTCTTTATTTCATTTCATTTTAACTTAAAAGTTGGAAGGGCCCTGCCAGGATGCTGGCTCCTTGTACACGTACTTTCACATCACTCAGATTTCAGTTCTAGCTGCACTTGCAGGAACTTCATCTTCTGACCTGTTTTTTTTTTTTTTCTAGCACAGTTTTCAAACCCTTGAAAAGCCACTGGCAAGAGAATGACAAAAGCCTGCTCTGTCTTTTCTGTTGTTACTACCACCACCAGAGAGGAGCTAGACTGTAAACGTAAAGGTGGTTCGTAAAGCGTTCTGTTGAACCGCGTTCATTTTCCTTCAGCCCTACAGAGCTCTCTGCTTTGCAGATGTATTCTGCACCAACTTTCAAATTTCCACTTTTGGTGGAACATGGAGCAAATTACTGTAGAAAGTAATAATATAAATATGACTGCTTTCATATTTAAGCAGCTGGTGTCATTTTTGATTGGTTTATTGGACAACCTGATGATGATCACTCTCGAATACTGAGGCTTGACAAGGTCCAGATGAATTTTAAAAATCCTGCAAAAATAAAAATGATTGCATGACTAATGCAAAGAAAATGTGTTTGTTAGCTCTAGTAAGTAAATGCTTTCATTTTATTTTCGTCAATTCCTAGTGGAGCTGAGAACCACTTTTTGAAACTGGATTTCCTTTCCACACCTAACAGAATTTTTATTCTTTGCTGTGTTTTAAATTGAAGAGCATTAAGAGAAAAGCAGAGGTTTGCATCTTTTGTTAGAGTCAAATGCAATCAATTGCAGGTACCTTTGTATCAAAATAAATTCTGATTAATTAGGAAAATTACTTCTCACTAGTAATTTTAATGTACCTACACCCTTCTGATTCACTCCTGAGCTAAAGAGCAAACTCTGAGGTCCGGAGCAGTCGGAGTGACTGTGGCAATGGATGACATTGTTCTTTGCATTAACACAGCAATGGTGCAACACAAGAATATGAATATGATAATATTAATTTTGCACTGGGAATCATACTGGGAAAGAAAATGGTCAAAAAAGAAAATCGGTCTCAGAAACACAGAAAATACCCAGAATCAGACGAATCCTTGGCCTGAGTCCATCTCCTCCAGTGCTGCAATCAGCTGGGAGCTAATCTGCTGGTGAAGCTGGGCAGGAAGAGGCTGGCAGCAATGTGTGAGTGAAGAACAGAAATCTGCAGAAGTTATTGAAGGAAAAACTTTACAACTTGGGTTTTTTCCATTACATCAGCACCTGAGGTGGTGTAGCCTGGCAGGGGTAAAATGAAGAAGGCAATTTTTGGGGTCTCATTTCATTTGTCATGCTGTTAGCACCACGCCAGGAGGTGATTAAGGCAGTGGAACGTGACCTCTTGCCATTAATTATTAGCAAAAGGCTGGTCTCCCAGAGACCCCATGAGTGGAGCTCGGGCTGTATTTTAGCGGTTCTGGTTTTGTGCTGCCTGATGCACGCTATGCAGCGATGCTTTCCCTCCTCACGCTGTCAGCAATGTCTGCTCTGTGCCTGCTGCTTTCAAAATACGTGTGTGTATGTGCTCCGCATGGGCTGTTTGGAAAATAATGCTACTTCAAAACCAGGAGCAGGAAGAAAAGGGAGAGGAGGGGCAGGGGGTGAGCAAGTGAAGGGATGCTCGGGGTTTTAAATAATTTGGTTTTACACTTTTCCTTGTGAAATCCATATAGAATTGTGGTTATTAATTTTCCCCTCAAAATTACTGGGTCAAATGAATTCTTTTCCATCCCCATGACCATTTCTAGCTGTATGTTAGCTTTTCTTTTTTTTTTCAGCGTTAAGTGCAGAAGAATTTTCCAAATTCCTATTTGTGACTAATTGTACCCCGGCAGCACAGAAATTTCCCACGACAGTGTGCTACCATGAAAATTTTGTGGTTGTTTAAGCTTCCCAGATTCCTCAGCCTGGCTTTTGACTGGACTGGAACGCTGACCCATCCTTCTCAACAGTCCCTGCAGCTTGAGCAAACATTTCCTAGCGATCCCACTGCAAGTTTTGCAGAAGCAGGAGGTCTAGGATCAGCATTAGCATATTCACTTTCCCAGCGAGCAGTGGAAAACTATTCTGCAGCAGGCATCACAGGGTCCTGCCTGTGTGGCATCTCACTGATATTTTGTGATGGAGAATTGGGATCGATGTGCATGCTTGTGCAGCACCCATCGTGCTTTTTTTTTGGTGTGCTGTGTGCAAAGAAATCTTCCATACCAGTATGTTGAAAGACAAAATCTTAGGTTTGCTTCCATCTATCCTACAAAGTATTGCCAGGCTGTGACAATCCCCTCCTTCATAAAGAAGGTAGAAGGTTGCTTTAGGTGTCCCAAAAATAAACTGGCATATAAAATGGTGAAACAAAATTATTTTCTATGTAAAATAAAAAAAAAAGTCAGCTGTGCAGCAGGATTTATTGGAGAGTGTTGAAATATCTGTTGTCTGAGGAGTCTGAGTAGAGCAGATCAAGCAAGGATATGCAGTGGGAGTGCAGCAAAGGTAACACAGAGAGAGGCTCAGAACTGTTCACGGGGGATTTGTGGGTGGTAGTCCCCAGGACAAAGAGCTCTTGAGTTTCCCACTGGAAGAGTGCAGACCAACCGCTGCCACCTCGCAGCAGCTGGCATTTGGCACCGACTGGCACATCGCTGGAGACCTCAGAGCGCCCGTGGAGCAGCAGCACTGTGTGGTGATGGATTTATTCTCATTTATCTGCGTCTCCGCAGAGCTCCTCCAACTAAAACCTGTTTACCTTGTACTCTGGTCCAAGACTACACTTTGTCCCTAATTAAGAAAGTAAATGGTAAAACCCAGTTATGAAATCAGTATTTCATGTAACTAAGTATCATACTGGGTAAACATTCATCAATTAAGATGTTCCTGGCAGAGTGAGTCTGAAATTTCATGCCTACATCTTAATTAAAATAGCTTTGACTTTTTCCTTCAGATGCACTCTTCTCTCTGCAGGTATTCCATTAAGCAGGTACTGCTAGATTTTAATTGTTCATAGGTAATTCATTTGCTTCGTTACAGACTAGATGCTCTAACAGCCTAAAGCAACAGCACAGGGAAAACTAAATGCAATTAAAAAGGAAGCAGGCAGACCCTCCACTAGTTGTGTACTGCATTAGGAAAGCTCTATAAGTTGAGGAATTGCTAATTTCGTACATACAGGGTCCATTCAGTCAACTATAAACCTGAAAAAATACAAAGTTTTGCTCTTTTCTCTTCTTAGGCTTTGTTTCCTTTCCCAACAGTGCCAAGAGGATGGAAAATAAGGGGAGGGAAACTGGCAGGGTCTGATGACATCTGTGTTAACAGTGTGCAGGTAAGAGTTCAATTAGGAGCAATCACGTGAAATTTTTAAATCATGTTTTGTCATTTAGTAATAAAAATGTTTTAAAATGAGAAATAAATATCTCAATTCAATAAGCAATAAACTTTAGAATATTTCTAAGCTTCAGCACAACCATTCCTGATGTATGAGGCTTCTCTTGAGCTCCAGTGCTTCTGCTGAGCTTTTTTAAAAATTAAATTAAAAACTTACCTCAGTACCATTATTCTGAGTTCAACCTCATTCTTTATAAATGTTAATTCTGAAAGAGCCTGTCCTCCTGTCCATGTCCTCTTTTATTCTCTCTAAACACTGCGGGAGCCTAGAGCAGCTTCTTCCTAAGACTACTTCCAAGATTTGACTCCTCGGTGTGATGGGGTCAGTCCCTGGGGAGACCAAAAATAGGGGTACAACACCGGTTCCCGCTCCCAACGCCTGTTAATGCCGCACTGTGAAATGCAACTGTAAATATTTTGAGGTTTCAGCCTTTCTAGGTTGGTACACAGCATGTGAGTCACTGGCTGCTGCACAGTGCCTGTGTTTGCTGCTGGTGTCAGTGCGGGAGGAGAAGGCGGATGATCCTGCTATTATGCAAAATCACTTCCACCCACCCTAGTGACTCAGCAGCACGTCACCCAACAGGATTTACATCAGTTACAAAATATACCTCCGTTACCCTTTCCCGTCTCGGCAGATTATTTATTTCTTCCTTCCACCCCTTCTCTGAATGACGACAACACAGCTCCGCGTTCTCCTCTCGGAACAGCGCAGGGCTGGCGGCTGTGCCCGGCCGGTTCAGCGCCGCCTGCCAGAGGCAATATTCTCTCGCTTGCAGAGAAGCTAAAAGAGGGTAAATTTAGACTAGACATTAGGAAGAAATTTTTCACTATGAGNGTGTTGCAAGAGCTGCATCTTCCCTAGGATGACTGAGCCCTTTTCCTATGAAGGAGGTTTTCTTCTTCTTCAGCTCAGATTTTTTGCCCCTATTAAGAGCAGCTCCATGGTTCGTATCTTGAAGAGTTGACTCAGCTGTGAGCCAACGTCAGGTAGCGCTGGTCTCCGCTTGCTGTGATGGAAACGGTGACGGCTCAAGGGCTGCTTAAGACAGACTCATTTGCCTCAGTTTAAATTAGCTGCTGCTTTTAACACCTTAGTCAAACCAACCGCAGTGGGAAGTCAGTTGATTTTGGAGAAGAAAATGAAGATAATCACTTTCAGAATAGCTAGTTAATCCAGTGGGAACACGCTATCTCAGCACTGTGGAAACACCTGTTAATGATAGTAAATAATTAACTTCATTCTTATTTATTTGAGGATTTCTATTGAATTATGAATTTTGTGGTTCTCTGCCATCCTTTGTGTCTACATGTGAGTAGATGACTTTTAACTGTATTTGAATATTTGGCTTAAATGAAATCGAGATCAGATGGATTTACACATCTGGACGTGTCTTTAGCTCTCTGCCTCATTTCTCCAAGCTGGGAAAAGGGAATATTCCGGCCTTTGGGTTGCTGCCAAAGTAAATACACACACATTATGGGATGCCGTGCTGGCACACGAACCAGGGCATTGTGTAAAAAGCAAAAAGGTCTGTCAGGAGGAAGGTCTGCCTTGCAAAGGAGCCTGGCTGCTCTTGAGGAGGTGGAGCAGAGGGAGCGTTGCCCTCCACGGCAGCATCCCCCTGGGCATCCCCAGCTGTTTAAATTTGCCTTCATCGGTTTTCCCCATCACTGATGGACATCTCAGGTCTGGCTCAGTCTGAAGGCCTAAACCTAAAGAAAAACCACCTGGAGGAAGCTTCACCCACCTGCCCTCTAATCCAGGCCATGTGTACTCAAAAATGAGAGCTGATAATTATCTGTCTCAGCCAACATTTTCCATAATACTTTATTAGACAGTCTCCATGCATCACTTTCACTTGCTCATACCTAAGTTCATGCCACTTTTTTTTTTTTTTTTGATGCCAGCCTAGTACATGAGGAGAAACACAGCAGAGCTGTAGAGTCTGATCAGACCCAGACCTCAAGGCGAGGGAGAGGGGAAATGAAGCTCTGGTGATCTCCGGCGTTGAAGACCCTCGTGCAAAAATGTGAGGAGTTCTGCTCCGAATAAATCAATGCGGTAAAGTCAATTCTGTCCCTGCTAAAGGAATATTTTCCTTTGCCCATCCTTCAGGAAGAGAAGAGTCAGAGGGTTGTGCAAGATACTGCAAATAGCATTCGCCTGTGAGAAACGGTCCCAGAAAGGGAGGAAGCATTCGTGTGTGACCACGGTGTGAGTCACAACTGTAAGGGCTTCAAGGCCAGTGTTGATGTACAACGGTAGGAGAGCTTCATCTGGGTCAGCCGTACAACCTCCTGCAACTGCAGCCTGGCTACAAATCTCTTATTGCTAATGCCAGTGCAAATCAGAGAATGGAAAAAGCCTAATTTGGGGCAAAACCAGAATGTTTCTTCATCTGCACTGAAGAAGAAAAATGAGGGAAAGGCCAGAGAACCAGAGCTATCATCCCCAGATACTTAAAGAAAATGCGTCTCAGTCATAATTGTAGGGTTACGCTGACTGCTGCGAGGAGACAAAGACTAAACAGCCGCTTCAGGGAAAAACCATCTGCAGATGTCACCTAACGTGGGCAGAGCCCGCTCATTCACGCCGAGAACGTTCCCTGAATTTTGGATTTACTCAGCTGCTGTTTTCAAAAGGAGCTGTGCTAGAGACCAAATCACTGCCGCAGGGCACTGCCTCGCGTGGCCGTTCGGTCTATCCCAGCATCACTTCAGCACACAGATTGTTTATCCACCGTTTCACTCTGTGCCCTGGAGCCCGTGCAGCGGGTTTATTGTACCGCACACACCTGTGCAAGCAGCCTGAGCCAGCTGGCCTCCGAGGATGGCAGGCTGATAGCTAGGGGGGCATCGGCTGTTTTTACCCATTGAACTCCTGATAGAACCACAGAATGGTTTGGGTTGGAAAGGACCTTAAAGATCATCAAGTTCCAACCCCCTGCAATGGGCAGGGACACCCTCCACTAGCCCAGGTTGCTCAAAGCCTCATCCAGCCTGGCCTTGAACCCCTCCAGGGATGGGGCATTCACAGCTTCTCTGGGCAACCTGGGCCACTGCCTCACCACCCTCACAGGGAAAAATTTCTTTCTATCTAACCTAAATCTCCCCTCTTTCAGCTTCAAACTGTTACCCCTCATCCTCAGCCAACAAGAGACACAAAGGCCTGAAGGAGGAACCTGAATTGTCTTCCAGTAAATCAGAGTAATGGGAAAATTATAGGTTTGATTCAACATTTTGAGTGTAATACTAGCCTGACTGAAACAAGTGGCAAGACCATCATTAACTGAAATGGGTCTGGTATTTAACCCCTTCATTCCAGTTTTCCATTTGAAGCTCTTTTTTTTTTAAAAAAAGAATGTAAAGTTATTTTTACCTAAATAATTACCTTAATGTATTTGCCATTAGAAAAAAAAATGTAAAATTATCTGAAACTGCTACTTTACAGTACTGACCACATTAATTACTAGAAAAATGCCAAGATGCACGTATCATAATCCACTCTGGGGTGATCGGACACTTCAGTTCAAACCCAAATCGTTCATCAAAGGCTTCCTGAGAATTTTGCACTGGGAGTTTTTTGAAAGTAGCTCGAGTTCGCTCTCTAGAGGTGAAAAATAAAGATTTCATTTCTTAAGACTTCAATCAAAACAATCCAGAATTCATTAGCGAGCACACACAGACGTACTGCAAGACAGTAGAGGCTCTTAATGACCCTATATAGAAGTAAAGCTAAAAACACGGATTTTTTTTAGAAGAGCGACACTGGGGCCAATAAACAGCGAACAGCCCTACAACACTGCACACTTGCTCTTCTTGTGGTAACTCTTTAGAGGAAAAGTGCAGTACTAACAAACAGTATTGACTATTCAAAGCTGTCTCTCCAGCATCTACTTCTGCTTAGTTTAGCTTCCCCTGTCATTTTTCTGTTTGCTCTCCAAAACTGTCCACACAGCCTCAGCTTCCCAGGTCCCACCAGCACCACCATCCAGCCGCAAAGTCTCAGGGAAATACAGAGCTGCAATAATCTGCTTATGGGCCCAAGTGAAACTCAAGAAAATCACATTCCATCCAATGAAGTTGCCGGAATTCAAATATCACACTTGTATTTCCCCTGACTCAACAGAACATGAGCTTTTCGATGACACACAAAGCCTAGACCTTTGCAAGGCAAGGTGTTCACGATTTACTCTATTCTTGTAGCTAGTGCCACAGCACAGCAAGTGACGTGCAGCAGCTGTCTCACCTTCACAGATTTTGACTGCAGACATGTAAATTGTGACAATCCAGTTATGCCTGCTTTTCCTATTAGGACATAAATCATCTGTTGTTACTTATTATAAGAAAAATAAATTTTCCACACTCCTCACATTCCAGACTAGACTACGTTCTTCATTTCTTCCACAAATTACTTTGTATCTTAATCACCTGGCATGTTTCTCAGAAATGGAATGAAAATTTTCCACTTCTACACAGTTCAACCCTGTTCCACTCGCCAGAAATCTCTTAAGAGCCACAAAAATATAATAAACTGTAAAAAGAGAAAGATTTGGTTCCAGCCTCTCCCTATAAATCAGCCCTAACACAGGCTAACTCCCACTCCCTGCATCCAAAGTCTCTCTCTCCACCACTAGGAAAGCCCAGTGGTACCAGACATCTGCTATTCCACGGCTGGTCACTAACATTTAACATCCCATAATCTTCCCTGCCTTGTACAGAGCAGTTTGGAGTCCGTTCAGGCACAGATAACTCCACTCTAGATGCACAACTGAAAGGAAATGCATTGCAGGGATCTCCCTGCAGCCCACAGAGGGGCCACAGCGGAGCAGGTATTGTCCTGCAGCCCATGGAGTGGTCCATGCCAGAGCCGATATCCACGCTGCAGCCTCTGGAGGACTCCACAGCAGACCAGGCGGACGTGCCCTGAAAGAAACGTGGTCCATAGAAGACCCACATGCCCTGGTTCAGCTGAGATAGAGTTAATTTTCTTCCTAGTAGCTGGTAGAGTGGTGTGTTTTGGATTTAATATGAAAATAATGTTGGTAACACACTGATGTTTTAGTTGTTGCTAAGTAGGGCTTACACTAACTCAAGGAATTTTCAGCTTCTCGTGCTCTGCCAGGGAGGAGGTGCACAAGAAGCTGGGAGGGAGCACAGCCAGGACAGCTGATCCAAACTGGCCAAAGGGAGATTCCACACCATATGAAGTCATGTTCAGTACATAAACCAAGAGGAGGTGGCGGGGACTGCCAGGGCGGTGGTTGGTGAGCACTTTCACTGTGCATCACTCATTTTGCATATTATTATTATTTATTTCTCTGCTGTCCTAATGAACTGTCTTCCCCTCAACCCACAAGTTTCCTCACTTTAGTTCTTCTGCTTCCTCTCCCCATCCTACCAGGGGGAGGTGAGAGTGAGCGAGCGGCTGTGTGGTCCTGATTACTGGTTGGAGCTAAACCACGACCCCATCCTAGACTAGGTTTATCCTGAAGGACTGCAGCCTGGGGAAGGAGCCATGCTGGAGCAGGTAAAAGTGTAAGGAAGAAGGTGAAGCACAGAGGAACTGTTATGAACTGACTGTAACCCCACCCTTCCCCATGCCCTGTGCTGCTGGGCAGAAGGAAGGTTGGGAATAAAGGAGCAAAACTGAGCCTCAGAAAAAAGGAAGGGGATAAGCTGTTTTATTTTTTTGTCTGCTTCTCACCCTCCAAATCTATTTTAATTTGCCATTAAAAAAATAGTCCCCAAGTCAAGTCTGCTTTGCTTGTTTGACAGTAACTGAAAGCAATGTTCCTGTCTTCATGTCAACCCAGGAGCTTTTTCACCTTGTTTTCTCCCCTGTCCCCCTGAATAGAGGGAGCAAGAGAGCAGGTGGGTGGGTAAATGGCAGCCAGCCAAGGTCAACCGACCATAGCCTCTAATAAGTTTCCCATGTTAAAACATGTGTCACCTGCCTGTCACCTTATTACCATGTACCTCCAAGAAGTGCTCAGGCACATCACGAGGCTCCATTTTCTCTGTATCCTCTGCTCAGGCAGTTGTAAGTATCAATAACATCTGTCCTGTGTTTTCTCTCCATCTCTTCCCAGTATGAAGAGACACAATACTCCCCGTATGTCATGGTGTCACGTGTCATCTAGTAATGATTTAGCAGGCACCTTGAACATGGCAAAGTATACAGCAAACAGTTTGTACAGCACTTACTAGAATCCTAAGCCTTTACAATGCACTTATTTGTAGGAAGGCTTTGAAAATAAAAATCAAAAGAGAACTAAGATGAAGAACAGAGGCAACAGCTTAGCCTGATCCCTTCTGTGCTCAGGGAATCAGAATTAAATGCTTCCAGTGGACCGAAAAAAAAAAATCTTCTCTTTACCCCTAAGTAGTTTATCTCAGTTACAGTGGGTTCAGAACCAAGGTGACTATCTTTGTAGGCAGAAATAACAAAAGCCAGGGGAAGGGGTGGAGCTGGGTGATAAAGGGGAAAACCCCGTCCACTTGTGCATACACTTTAAAAACCAGGTCACCACAGAAAGCAGCTGTTATCTTCTGTAAGGAAGTAAGAGAGAGCACGGGAGTGTGAGCACAGCGGAACACTTCACCTCACTTTCCTCTTTTACCTACAAAAAATAGTAAGAAAAGCAAATATACTTTTACACAGTAAATATTCTTTAGAGTTGAAAGTATTTGTGCTGAAGTCAACTGCATTTCTGTACCACTGCATGCAGGATGCAGCACTGCTTTTAATACACTGCTTCATTTTAGACACAGGTATCTATGGTTATATGTGGTACAAGAACATGACACATTTGCACAGGTCTGTTTATTTTTTCCTCTGTTTATAGTGCTTCAAATGTAACTTTAAACCATTCAGAAAGCACAATTTCATACCAATTTTACATACTTTACATCACATTTCAACAATGTTAACACAATTGTATCTACTAAATCAAACGAACAAAATGGCCATGAACTTTTACACTATTCTTCTGTAAACAAGTTTTTTTTTTATAAACAATGGTAAACGGAACTAACACAGACCACCATATGAAAGAGGAATGAACTTTTCCTTAAATAAATCACTCTGTTTATAAATACCTCAATTCTCTCAATATACATTTACAGACATAATTGATTAAAAGCAGATTACCTACGCTGCTCTTCAAAAAGAAAATGGCTAGAGATGGACCACTGGGTGTTAAAGTCACCTGACATAAGAAGCAAGCATATGACTAGTAGAGTGTTAGAAGTATTACTGTACTTCAACCTCCCTTCTGTTTGTTTACACCAATACAGAGAAGACAGTCATGTTAGGGAACTTTTACTTGAAGTCCAGCAAATTACAATCGATCTTGTAGTACACGTATGGGTAGTACTCCTGCTGACTGAGGTTTAAGCCTGGAATATCCATGGTTGCCTGCAAAGAAAGTTTTGAAACCAGTTACACTCTCACCATTAGCCTCCTATTCAGAAGTAGGTGGAGCATTGATGTGTTTTAGAAGCAAACAGGCCAGGCAAGACTTCAAGCTTAAATTTCCATGTTCAAGTGACTGTTTACGCAAGAGAGTTAGAACTTTGACAAATGAATAACAGTATTTCTCAAAATCAAATAAAGCACTTTTTCAAAATCTAGTTTTTTACCAATAATTTGCATCTGTTGCTACAGTAAACAAACCGCCCCTGAACGGAAGGAGAAGTATTGCAATTATGTTTTACTACTCCTAAACACAGACAATTTATGAAAAGAATGTTATAGAGTGCTGAAGGATCCGGGACATCAAGTTCAGCATCTTCAATTTTCACCTTAATTGTCTCATATTCCCTTTCCCCAAAAAGGCCTGGAAATAGTTTCGAAAAACATGACATTAAATATGAAGCTAAGAAAGATGATTATTTTTCATCTTTTTAAATTTGACTAAACTCACTGTGTGGCCTATCTTTAGGTAAGCTATGAAAAGCACTGCTTCTCAGTACAAAACAAATTAGCAGAATAAGCCTCCCAGAAAAACCAGTTTTAAACATGAAAATGGGGTCTCTACAGATGGAAGGATGACTCCACCTTGACATCAGTTCAGCCTCCTTCTGCAGAGAAGGACAACTATGTTAACTTAAAAACAAAGACAGCAATGCAACAACAAAAAAGTTGTTTCAGTATTAAGGCCACTGTTATTGTAGACTGTGGACAATTCATGTATTCCTTCTGGGCTCAAAAAAGATATGAAGTGTGTTCAAGTTCCTTAAGTCTAGTTTTAGATCAAAGTTGCAGTTTCTAAGATGTCCTTCCATCAGTAGCAGGAAATAATGCAGTACGAAGAAATTACATGAAACTTCTAAACCAAATGCTCACCAAATGCACTGGCTGCAGATTTAAATACTATCTGCTTTGCAAAAATTTAAAGCATTTTTATAAGGAGACATAATTTTCTGTACTGTGAGAAAATGAAGAATATGGAGAGGTGTAGCTTTTGATATAGCAAATAGACTTTTTTTTTTGTTTAAACAGAGTTAACCTAACATTGATGGGGAGTAGCAGTTACAGAAATACTTACATCAACGATAGCTGCTGCACTGCTGTCGAGGTGTTTGTACAAGTCATACAAAACCTCCCTCAGTTTCTTCATCGTTCTCTTATTAGGCTGAAGCAGCATTGCCTGGAAATTAACTGGCAAACCATACCTGAGGAAATCAAGCAGATAACTATGAAAACACTGAAATAAGCTTTCTTCTGTCTTTTTAAAGCAGAACTTTACTTATTTTGAGAAAGAATCCTATTGCTGAAAAGGAAATTCTGCCCATTTTAATTTTTGCAAGACTTAATTTTTCTACAATTCATAAGGCATCAATGAAATAGAACTTCTTTCTTCAAGTTTAAAATAACAAAACAGAAGTCTAAATGCTTTTAAAATAATTCAAAATCCTTGAATATTTAGCACAATTCTCAGTTTCCTGAAGTCTCAGACTAAGTTTTGAACATTTCAATTAGTTTACTTGCAAGACTTTGCTTATGTCAGTAGGTGGAGAATCTAGTCTCCACACAATTCTCCTTTCTAGATGTGAGGAAACATTTGCCAATACTCAGATCAAGCTCAGCTTTCTTCCTTACTCAAGTTTGTCTTCAAAATAAGGGTGTAGCAGCTATGAAACAGACTAGAAAGCAAGCTAATGTGTTTTTTTTTCTTTTTTTCCTCTGTTTGTTTCCTTCATGATAATTTATCAAAAAGTTTAAAAAAAACTGTTTTCTGACTGACAAAGGCAGAAGCCCTTTCAACTCAAAAAAAAAAAAAATCCAAGTCCTTCCTTTTGCAGAACAACTACAGCTCTTCTTCAGTCAACCTGGTAACTATACTTTTGGATAGGTATGGAGAAAAAAAGCAGAGAAATTTTATAGTTAGAATACTGAACGGTTTAATACTCAAAGTTTAGACTGCAAAATTCTTAGAAAGGCATGTTTTAAAGAAAAACACATATTTCAATATGTCAAGCTATATTACTCAAAGCCAGAATATTTTTATTCTGAACTACTCAAATTCACCACTTAAATGGAAGATACAGCAAGTTCTTTTTACAAGCAGCTCATAAAGCAAGCTATGAACCAGCCTTACTGCGACTCACAGAGTACCTGTGATTCCTGAGGATGGCAAAGATTATCCAAGGGGCAAGATACACAATTATCTACCTCAAATATTTCATAACTGGCAACAGGAGCTGCTGCCAACAGCTATTCTTACTGCCCTGCTTCTTGTTTCCTCCTCCCTGAAAGAGTGGCATTCACACACCTCAGTTTGGTAAACTCAAGACAGATATAAATTCTTACAAAGTCCAGGAAGAAAAGCACTGTTGAGGTCTGCCTCCTTACCTTAAAACAGATTCAACAAAAACTCGTAGTGCTTTCACGTGAATCCATGCCATGAAAGCTTCACTGAAATTAACTTTCAGCCACCGAACCAGCGGCCCCTGTGAAAGGGAAAAGGAAAAAAAAAATTATGCTATTCAAACTTCAGAAAAAGATTCAGCTCATTAAGCATATTTGAGCAGATACTCAACATCTGTACCATGATAAAGACAATTTAAAGGCAGAGTTCAGCATGGACATAATGGCTCAAGGGTGTTTAAATTCTAAGTAAAGAGAAATCTAATGAGACTTCTGCTGTCTCTTCAACGTACCCCCTCAGCTGCTGTGGGCTAACTATATTAAGGGCCATTTCAGTAATATCTGATTATTTCATTCAAATACTTGGCTATTTTCTAACATCATATATTATCAGCTGCAATATCAGCACTTGGTTCAACGCAGTGAGGAGCATTTTTGCTACAGGACACTCAGTTATCCCTGAGCAGATTAGCTGGGTGGAATCATGCCATCCTTGCAATGTTTTCTGAGAATCACAAGTTCATTACATTGTTAGGCAGCAATAACAAGTCTTTGCCATCTCATGTTTCTGTAACGACTAGTTTATACAGACTTACAAACTGTTTCTTCTTGTCAGTTGACAGTCTATTCATTTCTTCTTTATCTGCTTTCATCTCTTCTTCATTATACTGGAAGTCACGGACCATAAATCTGCATTTGGAAGTGAACAAAATCAAAAGTAGCTACCTAGAGATCCTTCAAAGCACGAGAGACAGAACACTCACAAAATAAGCCTTACTTATATTCTCTGGCTTTATGCTTGAAGTCATCCACCGCCTTCCTGAACAAGGTGACGTTACAAAGGTAACTATCTTGATCCTCAAAGAGTACACTACACAGAAAAAAAGTGTCAGAATTAATAAGGTGCAAGTCACCACAGATCTGATATAAGGAAGAACAGAAATGTAGATAATCACACAATTATTTCTCAATTTAAACAAACACCTTATACAGAAAGTAACTGAAACTTTTGCAACTGTTCTTAATTACTCCCTCCATAATGGATGGCAGTTTCCATTTCACATTCAGAGACTTCATCACTCAAACACTTCATACCTGTCTGGATATTTGTTCAAGTTAAAATGATTTTATAGAGAAGGAACTAAAGCTGGTTTGGTACTGAAAAGTTTGGACTACAGAATTCTTAAAAATGCGTGTTTTAAAGAAACAGGAAATGGATTTAAAAAAAGAAAAGGAAACAAATTAAAAAGACATAGGCTGGTACGAAGAGGTGTTTCTTAGGCTGTAAAGATGACCCCTAGCTGTATTATTTTATAGTTCAGGCCAGTACTGCTTAATCTGAGACTTCACCTTAGGGAAAAAGCTTGAAGAGATTTAGACTGTTTTTTAGTGTCGCACCGTCTTCATTACAAGCATTATCCAACAGTTTAACAAGTCACCTCTTCTTAAGCTACCCCTAGGCCATGGTTTCCCACTAATTAAATAAGAATCATTAGCAGATCTCCCACTAGGCTTAATTTGATCCAACTCAAACATGCCTCACCTGAACTAGATTAACTTTCCAGTTCTACTCTTCCCACACAGATTAGTTTACTAACTTTGTTAACCCTAGAGTTAGAGATCCTTTGAATTTTTGCTCAACTACAACAGAATCAAGCTCCATCGGATAAAGCTAGAAAGCCAGACATTTTGACAAGTTTTAGACAAATCTCTAAAACTCAAAGTCACTAAAGATAAAGAACCCTTATAAAATATAGCACATACAAATATGAGAGTTAGCATTTAACAACTTACTTGCTGGAACGTGGTACAACCATCTCTGCTAGTGTTTCGTATTGCTTAACCCAGTCATTATAATTTGACCTAGAGAACAGACAGGCTATGGTCAGACTTCTAGTACTGCAGTAGGAAATCTTAGATTAATGGATCAAGAGATGTTAAAAACATTTAATCACCACATCTTCCAACCCAGGTGTAAGTTGTCAGAAATACAGAAGACAGTCCTCCTCAAACTGTTTTTAAGATTGTTGCTAAATAAACTATAAAATATGTTAATTTTGCTATAATTATCTTCAGTCTTCATATAAGCTTACAAATGTATAATTTTTGAAATTAATTTAATCATTAGGTACAGATCTCAGGGGCCCACATGGACTTAACTGGCAAGATTTATCAAAACTCCTTATGCAACTCTGCTCTTCGGAGTTACTAACAGGATTACTTTTTTCCATGATTACAAATGGGTTCCCTAAAGTCCTGCACTTGCCTGAAGTACCACTGAGAATTTTAGAAGCCCTGCCTTTCTGTAGTTGGTGACAAAGAGGTTCCACCCTTTCAACACCAAAACCAAGTCAAACGTAAAAGAAAAATAACAGCTGAGATATACTAACTACCTTTTTTCTGCTAAAGCCACTGCAAAACTATTGTGCCTTCAACAGCGTTTCACATGTGAGAGAGACGTGACAATCAGCCTACTGGCTGTCTTTACAAGTTAGAAGCTCTCTTTGTTGCCAGCTCCAGAAAGACAGTCTAGTGCCATCTTCTCATTTTATGAGAGTCTTAAGGAAATCTCTATCACCACTTTCTTTGGCCAGAGGAAAAGGTGGTGTATTTGTTTAAACATTTCAGACAGGAACAACCGGTTCCCAGCAAACCTTTGCCATGACACAAGCAG
Organism: Syrrhaptes paradoxus; assembly: GCA_013400615.1. Classification (NCBI taxonomy): domain Eukaryota; kingdom Metazoa; phylum Chordata; class Aves; order Pterocliformes; family Pteroclidae; genus Syrrhaptes; species Syrrhaptes paradoxus. The sequence continues at coordinate 112,316 of VZTO01004296.1, forward strand.
TGTTCCATTAGTAGATTCCTATATAAGTAAAAAAGCAGTGTTCTGGAAATCTGAACAAATGCAGAGCAAAGAAGTAAAGAGTTCACTCTGATCGGGATAATTCAATCATCAAGCCTTCTAATGTAAAAAAAAAGAAATCATGTTTTTACTGAGTACTTATTATTTTCATAAGGATACTTTCTGCAACGTGACTAGCCACGGCTAATATCAGATAAGAGACCTAAGTCTAATCCTGAAGAAATTAATGAGCACTCAGCACTCCTTACAGTGAGTTCTCACAAGCGGTGGAATACAGGCACATAGGCTCATTTGCCTCCACTAACCATCCAAAAGTTTGTTAGTTCATCCAGGAAAACTCCAAATTCAGATGTCCTTTCCTACAGTACTAGAGGGTTGTGGGATCTATTACTTGATCAGGTCGAGGGAGGTGATTGTCCCCCTCTACTCTACTCTCATGAGACCCCACCTGGAGTATTGCATCCAGCTCTGGGGCTCCCAACATGAGAGGGACATGGACCTGTTGGAGAGAGTCCAGAGGAGAGCCACAGAGATGGTCAGAGGCTGGAGCACCTCCCCTATGAGGACAGGCTGAGAGTGTTGGGGTTGTTCAGCCTGGAGAAGAGAAGGCTCTGGGGAGACCTTAGGGCAGCTTCCAGTACCTGAAGGGGGCCTACAGGAGAGATGGGGAGGGACTCTGCATCAGGGGGTGTAATGATAGGATGAGGGGNCACTAATAACGTGATCAAATATTCGGAATCAAGCACAAAGTCCTCTTTCTTTACAATATCAGCAAGACTTCTGGTTAGCAAGCTTCCCCTGCAGAGAAACAAAGACAACTGGAGTAAATACATGTTTAAGAATTGAATTCATCTGGACAATAGTTTCCAGGACTTGATAGTATAACATTTTCAAAAATATATTTTACTTAAGCATTACTATTAGCAAAGCAAGCAAAATATCCTTATATGCATTTTATATCTTACTGTCTAAAGTCACTGAAAGGTTTTATCAGTAGCTCCACTGGTATGCATCATATCCCTCTTCCAAACACCTCACACCCTTAAGCTCTTTTAAAAGAGTGATTTAAAAATACAAAACCCACCAAAATCATTAATTGTGACATCTAGCATATGGAGCCTCAGAGTTACAACCAACCTAGTACAGATCTACATACAGACCATCAATAAACTTTTAAAGCAGCATATTGCCTCATATTCACAAAGGACTGAGAACACACACAGATTTCATGGGGCTCAGTCAACAAATTACCATGGCTTAAAGATGGAACTTAAGGCTCACTCATAAAATGGCTGTAATTAGTATGACCCATAGTTCTGAATCAGCCAGCAAGTTTGTACCATTAATTGTAATGGCAGGGTTGGCTCAAAATAATCAACCATCTTTGCACAGAACTGCCGTACCTCAACTGTATTTCAGCTAATCATCACAAGACAGCACGTGGTGCTTGTTCAATTAAGTATCCGCATGTATGCAGCAGCTGTCTCTGCTGATTAATTCTGAGGGAAGAAACTCAGAAATGTGGATATGCTTAAAGCATAATTTGGAGTGAAGGGAAAGACTTCCTTGTTTAGACAGATGCCTAAGTAGCTGTGTTACACACCACTTTAACAGCACAAAAGCTCCAGCAATTTATACTATTTGTACATGCTTTTGTGTATTTCTTAACTGCTTATCAGTCACAATCCAGCTGGTAATAAATGTTCTTTTATGACAGCTGCTATTCAAGGTTGATAAACACCTCAAAAATACATTAAGCTTAGAGCCTGTACCTCTTCACACATTAGTAAGTTTTCATGGTTAGATAACTTTCCTGTGCTACATGAGCAAAAAACAACGTGACTTACGCATTCTTTCTTTCCAAATTCTGAAGGTTCCCTTTCAGATTATTGTATGCTGAGGCTCTTGCTTTCAGATCATTGTCGATCTGGTTTACTCCCTTAAAGACAAAAAGAAAAGGAACAGTGTCTAAAGAACTAGAATAGCTTCCAAAATGATTTCTTCATGTCAAAGCTTAGATCTGCCAACAAGAACTTCATAAAAAACACACAAGTTAAAACGCTTATTTTTCTAGTGCTTGACAAACTTAACTCAAAACTCAGAACCTCACAACCGAGTGCCATAGCTTTCAGAAGATAAATAAGTTCCCTGATCCACTGCTAATAGCTCAGAGTTTGAGAACATCACAAGAAAATGGCATGCCAGTGCAGCAAAATTTAAAAGTAAGTGACATAACTTGATAGGTATTTATTTGTTAACTCAGTGATCTTAGGAAACAAAAACCAGCAAAGACAGCATGATGGCCTTTAGGGAACACTCTCCAAACCCTATCCCCATCCTAATAACACTTCTTAGGCTACTACAACACAGACACTGCTACCAGGTTCACTACTATTGTTATCAAAGTCACATGAAGCTAAGAAAAATAGACAAATCCTTGAGTACCAAGTTTTGTGCATAAATATCTCAAATTCAAGTAGGGAAGTTTTCATAAAACGAATTACCTTACCTTTGCAATAATTTCTGAAATATTTTTCAAGGATTGCTGGACTGGGTATTTGGCCATATCCCACTGGAACCTTGTTATATAGGTGACCAAGTCAACTAAAATTTTAAAGAACAATTTTGTTAAAGATAGACAATAAAAAGGCTGATGGATTATGTTCCATGTAGGACTGTTGTAACAGAAGAGCAATATAACAGATGGTTTGTTAACCTTCACGTGTGTGGACCTCCTGCTTAAGAAATTTGGGAATAAACAATCAAGTTGTAAGTTATCTGTGACCTCTGCCTTCAGATACTGGTTTCTCCACCTCTGTAGACCCTAAATGATATTTACTCCTAAGCCAATGATGGCTGAAGAAGCACAGAAAGACCAAATAGTTTTTGCTTTGTGTGAAAAATGGGTGGGAGAAGGGAAGGTTATGATGGAAAAAATGAAGGCAAAGATCATGTGGCTCACTTGAAGCTACAGTTTTGTAAAGCTGGCTATGAGAGAGAGTATCCCAAGTCCCTATCTAAGAATAAGTGTGTTCATTTGGACCACTGCACTTGTCTTCACATCAATCCACTCATATTAGCCTCTCTTGTACCAACACAAGCTGAAATGAGCACCCGTTATGAAACGGCTACTGAACACTAAATATGGATTTAGAGACCAGTGCAACTCTTTACTATGATAAAATGGGACAAATATTTCCATGAGACAACTGGTTTTATAAAGACATTCTATCACAATCTGGGAACAGCTGAGTATTACAGCACAGCTTTCATAAAATTATACCTATTCAAATGACAGACTAATACCAAGAATGTTTACAGTGATCAGTAACAGCAATTTTTATGTTCCACTAGAGACCAGTGATGACAAAAATACAGCCCCAAAGGACCAAAAGGCTTCTTTAAGTGAGTTATTTAACATGTAGATCTATTTCTTGCCATTCTGGATCCTATAAATTGTTTCAGGGCAAATGACTCATGGAAAAAAAGTACCTCCAGGTCTAAACTAGGCTTTCAGAATGTCACACAGTGAAGCAGCATTCAGTATGTTTCAGGATCATTGCCTTCCCTCCTATCACTTTTAGGACACACATATTATGGTTAACACTTTACCTCCACTAGCCAGAAGATTCTCCTGAACTTTATCTTTACTGTCTTCTAGAACATCAGCCATATAGTGGGCCACTTTCTTTACAACACTGAAAAATGAAAGATAAAGATATGAAAAAAAGAATTTTGAGAAATACCATTCATGAAACCAATCTGAAACTGCCTGGGAAAAGGATTAAGAGATTAGATCAAAAAGGAAATGTTGACTACTTTACATACAAGCTTTCCAAGAGCACAAACTAGGCTCAGTATCTGAAGGAGACCAACTTCTCAAATACATGCCAGAATTGTATTTAAATCCTTCTCTAGTGCTGCTACTCAACAGTTCTCAACAAGGTGAAGCTACTTCCCTCACCTCCAGGTAATAAGAGTTGACTTCAGGTGTAAGCTCACTATACTCTGATCTTTTCTTGAAGTCTTGTAGCACTTTCAAAATCCTAACCCCTTTCTAAAAATAGATAGCAAGGCAGAAATCATCAATAATCCAAATAAAAACAGAAGGCAACCATGAAAACAAAACACCAAAGGTGACTGAAGAGCTGTGAAGAAACCCCAGCCCTTAGCCTTCATGAGATGTGACTTCCTCCCTAGAAAAGCTATGTTCAATACTATTCACATGTGCCATGTCAAATAGTTTCCTTTTCTATTTAAAAACAACTACTTAACACTTGTCTCCTTGAAACAGAAGCTCCACAAGTTCTGGTTAAGTGTTTAGTTACATTTGTTCAAAATCACTCTCAAAGGACCATTAGTTCCTTCAAAATTGACAGCTTTTGCATTTTAGTATCAGTGCCGTTTAATCACCTCTGTGGATTAGCAAGCAGCATGGTCACCTTCTCAAAGTCTGTAAATAGTACTCTAACTTGCTAAAAGGAAAAAAAAAAAGTTTTTATTCTGTTTCATCATCACTTCCTGCAGCTGTCAGGCTCAGTTCTCCAGGACCCAGAAGCACACAGCACTACTATTAGGAGAACCATCCTTCACCTATGCATTGTGTTCCACTATTCCACAAGAAGTTCAGATTTATTTTTTTTTCAAGTACAGATACCAGGAAAAACAGCAGCTCAGCTTACTGAGATCTTAGCTAGCTGACTGCCTACAGAGGATCACCATGAAACCAAAAAAGTTTAAAATAATCCATGTATTGTTAGGACTCTGCAAGCACCATTATTCTAATATTTTGCATATTAGTAAAAATAAACTGTTACCCCTCCACAAACTCATCCAGCTTAGACAGATCATCTGACAGACCAACCAAAGCATCCAGTGTGCCAACCTAGAAGAAAAGATCACAATGCATTAGCAATTGTATATAAACATAGAAAGATAAAACCAAACTACAATAAAAGCAAAATTTCATTAACAGGTAGCTCTTCAGAGCTACATAAAACACTGAACTTTGAAAACTTTGAAGACAGAAGAGTACTGCAGCAGTCAGACCAACACGAGTCAGACTTTCTGCATCTGGAGTAATGGAATATCTAGCTTGTCTACAAGCTTTCACTCCTCAAGAAAATACTTTCCTCCCTAATTTCATGTAATAATCTAGAGCAATATGTGTACCTGTCTTGGGCCAGGAATGGCATTTACTATTCCAGACTCTATAATTCAAACATGAAAATTACAGCATGGTAAAGTATTCTGTTTAGCTCTTTCATAAACAAGACATCAAAGGTGTAAAACCAGTATAGCTATGCTCAAGTTGAACAGCCAAAGGGTGATAATTTTTAAATTGGTCGTACAATATCAGTGCTGCTTTGTTTCTGTCTTCAAGTACTTACACATTTGTTTATCCTTTCCAACTAAAGTAGGAGATACCTCCAAAAATATGACTCTTCTGATCTCTAAAATTTAGGTACTAGTTTAGATTTCTTGCTGAAATGTTATTATGCATAAGTCAATCTTCTGTCTAGTCATGAGGCTATTAACAGGATTTTTCAGTCTAGCATCTTTATTCTATCCATTTGACCACTCACCTTCACATGTTCTCTTTAGCCTTGAAGCAGAAAGGAGCACACCTGCTTAAGTTAACACCACAACTAAATCACCTTCTGTGCCTCACCTTCTGAGCTACATGCAGAACAAGGATGTCGATGTTTTGACAAGACACAGGACAAATAAGCCTTTAAGCAAAGAGGCTGCTGTTCAATGGAGACCAAATCACTGTTCCAATGAGTTTTAACTAATACAGTTTTACTAGGCCCACAGAAGCCAGATTATTTCCCATTGTTTATAAATTTCAACTACAGTCAGCTTTTGCCCCCTTTAGGAATGGTTTTAGTTTACAGGAAATAAAAAGCAGAAACAAAAACAAATAATTTAAAACCCTAATGCACCACAGGAGTTTTCAGTGATAATTTTTTAAATTCCACAGGCATCCTACAGGCAGAAAGCCAGGCTCACTCAAGTCCAAGGACCTCCTGGGAGGAGACAGACATTTGCTGTAGTCCCTCTTCTTAACCCTGCTAGCATATCTCTTGAAATAACTCAGGACAGTCTAAAGGTGAATGCAATTTACGGCAGCTGGAATATCTTTTTAAAAGACACACTGAAGCCCTGTGTGCTCTGGGCTCATTCCTTAGAAGAGACAGGAACAAGACATCACACCACCTGAACTTCATCCATCCCACAGACACAGAGATGGCCTTTTTTCCTCTACATTTTGATGAGCTTTCAATTCTAAAAAGTTTAACTGAGCTCACAACTCTTTTTGTTCAAAAAACATTCTGGTGTCAGGATGGACCTTTCTTAAGAATACACCAGCTCATAACTTTTCCATACCCAGATTATTGTATTTAACCAAGGGAAACTGCTTTCTGATTCTGTTTCTCTTCCCTTCTCACAGGAACAGTTCAAACTGTTTTCTTCCCATTTCCTATAACACACATCGGCAGGTCACACTGGAATGCTCAGCTGGAGACAACTGCTACTCCAACAGAAAAACTTTTCTTCTGGACAAAGAAAAGGCAGCAGCTGTTTGATCAATGCCTGTATTTTCAATTGAGCCATTTCACAGCATCTCAACCAGAAAAAAGGAGAAGCAGACAATTCAGAAGTAAAAAATCTAAGAAAATTCTATTGTCTGAATGCTCAGATGACAAGTCTCTATTTCTCTTCTAGTTTTCTTCTCCAGCTAACTGCTAGCAGTGTGAGGTCAAGACTGCTATCCCTGGAAAAACTGCTAACACAAGGTGAAAAATGCAGCTTGTTGAACCTTTAAAACATAGGAAGAAATTAAGAATAAGAAGATACGATGAAGAATTGTTAACTTAGAATTTGAGAAAAAAAGATAATTGATTGTTATCTGAATTATTTTTTTATATCTGCACATACTCAAAAGAAGTCAGCTGTTTTCTCTAAAAAAAAAAAAGAGTCCGCAAGTATCCATCATTTACCATTTCAGTCTAAAGAAGCAAACACAATGCAAACCAAACATAATTCTTCAGACATGGCATGGGGCTTACGTACCTTCAAGTCCGGAATATTGAACTTTGAATTAGTAGAAAGATTGTTATTTTTTGTAGTTGCTGCGTGTAGTTTCTCCCATGTCTGTTGACAGGTTTTTTCCCCAGGAGCAGAAATCAGCCAAAACTCAGTCATTTTTGTCTTTATCTTGATGCTTTCTGCGCCAGAAGAAAGAGGCAAGATGCTAGCAGAACAGAAGTGCGGGGAAGAAAGAATATCTGCCATTAGTTCAGGATTCAAAGCTCTGCCTGAAGAAAAACACCTCGTTCCATGCTACTAAAGTGCAGTTCCAGACACCGTAAGAAATTTTGCCAAGAGTATCACGTGGTTCCAAATTCATTTTTTCCCATCTTCCAAATCACATTTGCACAGTTGGGAAGTCTTTTTAAACTGCCTATCCTGCAAGTTAAAATGGGCTGAGTTTGCAACATTAGCATATTTCAACTGCAATTCCACAAAAGATTATAAGCAAACAGTCTAACTGAAAATAAATCCAACAAAACAGGACACAAACCATATTTTCACAGCTGTATACAGCTGCATCAGTACAACAGAAATTTTTCTGAACACGTAAGAGAAAAGAAAACTCTGATGTTATAGCTTTTTCAACCACTTTTCAGATTAGGACAGTATTTTAAAGTGAGGAATGCCTAAAATAATATTTAAATACAATAGATTTTAATTGATTCTTTCAAGCAAAAAAGGTTCTCCTGGCAGCTAAAAATGTCAAGAAAAAGGAGGACACTTTCTAGTCTTGGTATCTCTCTTGTAATTGCAGAGCCTCAATAACATTGCACGTAGTGGCATTAGTCAAGAGAGTATCAGTACGAAACAAATTATGTTGAGCTGCTTTGCAAACAAGCTCAAGAAGTTAAAGGTCTTCTGTCACTAAGAAACAGAACAAGGTGGTTGAGCATTACTGGATTTTTTTTTTAAATGAGGGAGTGAAAAAGAAAATCAAAGCGTATTTTGACAGAACCTAAATGTCAAATGGTGATATTTTCAATGTCTTCTGTAGCAGCTCTGAAAGACTAATCTACATTTCATAATGAGCACAGACAACAGCGCTCATTTTTTTTTTTTAGAGGAGCAAATACTGTATTTGTAAGAACTAAGACACGGTAGCAAACTTTGCCCAAAACAATACATATAGGTCTTTCACCTGTTCTATCCACCAGCAGAAAGTCAAGGACCTGGAAGGTCTCTGCTCTCCTCACTGGCACTACTCTACCCTCTTCCCCAACAAGTTGCCAAAGCAAGCTGTAAGGAGAAGGGATAAAGGAGTTCTGGAAACAGTACGGGTGAGAAAAGGGGTCCTGTCTCTGAGAAGGATGAGTGCAAAGACTGGCTCTACTTCCCCCTCATCCTGTGGACTTGACTGCTGGGGCAAAGTCTGCGCGAGCAGCATCAGGGAGGGGGTTGAAACCCACGCCAACAGCCCTTCATGCTCAGAAGAGCATACTGTACCAACCCTTGGTCATACTGTACCCGTGATTTCACTATCAGGAGGTACAATGAAAAATTAAAGCAACATCAGTCATCACCATGTTACACGGCTTTTGTTTAGGGAACCACTGGCTGGATTATCTCACATAACCACAGGAGGTCTACTAACTATCAACAATTTGGAACAAGACAAGATTTCCTCTTATTCAGAGTACTCGGAGGCATTACCTTCCTTAACACAAGCCAAACCTGGTGAATCCGTTGCACATGATGTTTTCCTACACTTCACTGAACTTTGGACCTGTAAGACACGGTCAAATTGACAGTAAACGTCACCCACGCAGGGAGACACCACTGCGGCTGGTACACACGCAAAGTGTTTAAGCTTTCAATTGTTTTTCGTTTGGATTTGACTAGACTAGGAAAGTCTCTGGAATAAACGCTGAAGAAATAAACCAGTTTAGGTGGTGGCAGCAGCAACGTGCAAATATCCAAGTAAAAGAAGAGCTATAACGTAGAAATCCAGACTCTATTTGGTAAGAAAGACAGAACATTGCATTCTCATGTTTTCCACTAAAACATTAATACAGAATGAGTATAAAGATCCCAGAAATTATATAATCTAAGGAAACAGTTACATGTTTACAATGACACAGTCTCATTCCCTGCATTACAGATTGGGAAAATAAACTCATCATTAAAAACCTAAACATCTTCTTCCATTAAAAAAAAAAAAACTTCAATAGACCCATTGTAAAGAATAATTACTTTGAATAAGTTTTTCAATCTTTTAGTTTTTAGAGACTAACTGTTCAGACTTCATACGATGACTACAAGTCTACCACAAACAAAACTGAAACTACAAATGCCTGACAGACCTGCAGCAAGTCTTTTTTCCACGCTTAAAAAACAAGTACCAGGACAGTTCACGATGCCTTAGTATTAGAGGCAAAACCAGATTGTTCAGCTGAATAACCACGGTCTTTTTCTGCTGTTCGAAGTGAAGAAGCAAAGGTGGAACAGTTGTAGTTTCCAGAAATCATGAAGCTTGTGGACTTCCCTTCCTCCCTCACTATTTTGCTCTGTGTGGTTGGTTTTCCTGAAGTTCTGGTTCAATTTCTAACAGCCATGGGATGATTCTCCATTTCAGCTACCTACTCAACAGAGGTATTTTCAAATACATACCAAGAAAAACCTTGGTAGCAGAGTTTTAAAGGTTTGATTTTTCATGTAATGGGGGGAATTAACGTGTAATCAGAATTATGCAGAACAATGAATAAGTGGAGAAAGGAGAAGTGCTACACAATGGTAAGAAAAACGGAAACAGATGCTAGTCGGCCAAAACCACATACTGACCCACTGGAAAATGAAAACCATGAAGTTTAAAGAGAAGGATCACAGAACAAAGCAGGAAATACCAAGTGTTCAAATCTTTAAAGCACATTGACAGATATTTTTTAGTAAACTATTTATTCCTTTGATCTGCAAATAATGGTATAAAGTCTGCCTTGAGATTCACCGCTGTGATGAATTTATTCTTTCTTTAGGTCACCAGGTATTTTTAAATCAGTAAGCCCTGGCACCTCAGCAGCCTGCAAAACCCACCACCAGTCTCTTTTTGGCCTTAATATTAGAATACCAGTTACACAGATACTATAATTTATTAGCTGCACCTTGCCCTGAAAAGACTTACCTATACTTCTGACAGTACTTTAAAACTACACTATTGCCAGTACGTGATCAGCCAAAAATTCTAGTCCAGTGCAGACTGGGATCTCACTGTACTAAGCACTATCAGAAAAACGAGAAACAAACGTTTCCACAAGAATCTAGATCTCTATAGACCATGAACAGGTCTGCTCCATGAACAGTTTCTAGAACTCCATACAGCACTGAGCTAGCTACCTGGATACTTTTGATTCCACAGGTCATGTCATTACTGTTTTAATACTGATTGACCAAACTATTCCTATCTCAAAAAAGAATTTAACCTTTCAAGACTAGCAGTACTTTGACTCATCGTTGTCTTGTTCATTATTCACAAAGAATGCGAGTTCTCACTTACAAGGGCTTAATACCAGAAATTAATTAGAACAATTTTCTCATTTCAGTGTCAGGGGAAGCTTGATAAATCTTTCTCAGAAGCCCACTCGCAATTATTAAAGTGTAATAGTCTTCCACGTGCTGTTACAAAGTGATTTAAGTAAAAGGAACACGTTGCCACGATGTTCTGCTGGTCAAATAATCACAACTTGTCTGTGAAATCCTTGAAATATCCCTTAAAGCCTTTTTCTGGAGAACCTGTTTTTTGAACCCTAACTACTCTAATGCCCAACGTAAGTTTCATCTATTATTTAAAGTGTATTTTGCAGTACTACTCACCATTTACACTGCTTAACTTCTATGTTATTAGGAAGAAGGGATTTCCAGAGAAAAATCTTTCACGCAGTACACTATACAATAACCCCAACCATAAAACCCCTGAACAGCTGTTTTGATGTTGTACCTGGAAACACATTTAGCGATGTCAAAGCAGAATCTCAGCTGTGACACTTTGCACTGCCCTTCTCACAAACAAAAGGGGTAGGGGCTGGGGGAGGACAGGTAATTGTTTCTTCTCTCCCATTTAGCTCAACAGGAAAGCCCAATTCACTAACACAACTCAGAAGCCTCCCAATATCCAGCACTGTCCCCGAGATGTTACATCTCCAAGCTTGCTCTCAGAAAGCTGCTCCTGACGCTTGGTGTTCGGCCTTCACCGCCTCCACGTGCCACAACCAGAGGCGCCCACAGCGAGGGAGCCGGAGCTACGCCCGGGAAGATATCACAAGCGAGAGCTCACCTGCCTTGTGCCCCGGCGGCAACCCGGGGCTGGCCCGGGGCGGGGGGAGCCGGCCTCCCTCCCCGCGCAGCGCCTGAGCACGGATTAGACGGCAGCTCCCAGAGCCCGGGCGGCCAGCCCCCGCCGCCGCCTCCCGCCCTCCGCAAGACACGGGCCCCACAGCGGTACCTCACTCCCGGCACCCCGCCGCGGCCTGTCAGAGCCCCTGTGGGACGCGGCGGCGAGAGGGCCCCGCGGCACCGCCACTGCTGCCCTTCACGCCAGGCCCAGCGCGGCCCAGCCGCAGGGGAGGCAGGAGCGCTGCGCTCCCGCTCGGTGCTCGGCGCGGCCCAGGCCCTCCTCCGCCTCCTCCTACTCCCCCGCTCCGCTCCCAACGGCCTTTACCCGTCACTGCTCCATCCCCCGCCGGCAGCCGCAGCCGCGGGCCGCCCGCACACCCGCCAGCGGGTCACGTGAGACGCCGGGTCAGCTGACACCGCCGCAGCGCCGGTCACGAGACGGCGGAGCGGGGGCGGGGGGAGAAGGTGTGACGCAGCGACGCAGTGACTGACAGCTCCGCTCGCGGCGGTGGGGTCACAGGTTCGAGACCCGACCCCGCCGGGGTCTTCCCCTCACTCCCCCCTTGCCCCACAGCCAGGGCTCGCCCGGGGCACCGCCGCCATCACGGACACCGGCAGCCTCCTCAGGGCGCCGAGCTGAGCTTCCTGCGGCCCCCACGGGTGCCTCAGGGCCCTGCAGGCTCCAGCGGGCACCGTGTGCCTCAGGCCTGGTGGGCTCTGGATAGCTCTTGGGCTTGGTTTGGGAATTTGTGGGGAAAACACAGTGGTGGTTCAGTGACCGAAACTGCCCGTAGAGGTGTGCTTCAGGGCTGCTGGTGTGTGGTGGACGCCTTGGGAAAGGAGAGGTGTGTGGGAAAAGGTGGACTTAGAAAGAAACTGCCACAGTTTTATTTTAGCACCAAACCCGATTTTCCCTACCTTGCACAGTAGCTACATAAAAAAAGAGCAATTCCTGTATTAATAAAGAAGTCAATTCCTTTTATTGTGTGAAACTGCTCATCTTGATTCACAATATCCTCTGGAGAGAGCAGGAAAAACAGAACAGCAAACTACTTTGGTTTGTTGGTTTTAGTGAACCAGACAATTTGGTTTGATTTTTTTTTTCTTCTTCTTTTTTTTTTTTTCAAGTGGGCAAAAGTTGGGGCCATCACATAGTTGTAGTGGGGATCAGCAGCACAGAGGGGACAGAGATGTGATTGCAGGTACCAAAAAGGTGACTTCACATAGTCCCAGGCGAGCGAGGAACGAGGCTTTGTGTCTGTGGGAGCAGCTCCAAGCTCTGCTTAGTCAAGCTCAAAGCATGGATGTTGTTGAACAACCCCTAATGTGGTGAGTCAGCCTTCCTTCAGCCCTTTGTGGTGTTCTTCAACCACAATTTTCTTCCATTTTTTCTTCAGTTTTCTTCTGAAAGCGTTCCCGTTACTGAACTGCCCACAGGCATTTATGATGCTCTGGACGTGCTCCAACTCGTACAGTTGTGTTAGAGACACATCATGTCAGTATTAAAAAAACATACTCCAAAATAATTTAGTAAAACAGAAAATTACCCACGTTAAAAGTGGGTAAAAACTTATTTTTAAATACCCGCATTACAAATTCCAGCAAAAGTAACTTCTTACTTGCTGGCTTACAAACATCCGGTCAGTTTCCAGTGGAAATTCTTACAAAACTTCACCATAGATGCATTTTCTCATTATTGTTGCAAGACATTTCCTCAAAATGTGGGAATATATGCCATATGCCAACGCTAACGAGCAAATGCAAGTCATTATCTATGTTGGTTTTGGAACAAGATAAGATTTTTTTTTTTTGAGTGATCCGTAGCTCCAAGCTATCAGATGGAAACTTGGCATTAACCTTCATAAATAAACAGAGTGGTTAGTGAATGAGACTATAAAATCAGTATTTAACAGAAGAATAGCAGCATTTCTAACCTGCAGGATGACAACATGCTTGTAAAACTGCAGGAGGGGATTCTGAGAACAAGGACCTATGATCTGCCACTTAAAGTCCATGCCTAATATAGTTGCTTTTTTTGCCATTTAGTTAATTGCAATCAATGAAGTACAAAGCAATCTACAATTCTTCACCAGAAAGCACAGAAAGGAAAAAAGAAGTAACACAAATTAAATAATTGAGATATTACAACCCTCAGAATAAACACATGGTAACGATGAGATGCAATGTGGTCTCTTAAGTGAGCTGTTGGGGAGGAACCCAAGCCAGATGTGCAGTAATTATAAATGGTATCAAGGAGAATAAAGAATAATATTTAAAGCCAGGGCTGCTACAGTATGAGTGGGTATATGGTAGATTAAACAGATATGTTCACTGATATTTTTATAAACACACTTGCCTGTAACATCACTCCATCTGGCCTGACAGGGATATTTTTATGAAGACTAGGAAGCCTGAAAGAAATAGTACACGCTTTTTTGTTTGTTTGTTTGTTTTTTAATGACTTGAGAAATATATTTCTTGAATTTCATTTGGGGAGGGGGGGGGAACTGTAATGTGTCTTTTTGACCCCAGTTGTTTTCTGTTGTCTCTTTTGAAAAGTAATTATCTCTTTAAATCATTGCACAGGAGTCTCATCCTACAACCCAAAGGTAACATTGGATCACCTCTCCACGAAGGCCTTTATTCAGCTATGAACATCTGAATGGCTCCTTTTTGTTCAGAGAAACTCTTAAGCACAGGCTAAGCACAGATTGACTTGAGTGTGCACAGAGATATTTGCAGATAAAATGACTTAGGATTGAGAAAGCTCACCTAGGAGTTAGGCGAGAGGTGGCAGGAGGGCATGGTTGCCCACAGACCTGATCTTACAGCAGCTGCTTGAAGCGGTTGCTCTCTTAGATTTGGAGAGTGAAAATAAGAACACATGAGACGGGTGATGGAAGTAGCTGCTGCTGTTTTAAAATCCTGGTGATGAAAGTAACACTACCCAGGGCCAGGAGAGTCCCACAGGGCTTTACACGACCCGGAGCACGTGTGCGGCACCAGGCAGCGATGGGGAGTCCCCAGCTGGGGAATCCACGCCTGCTGCATGGGAGCCTCAGCCAAAAATCCCAAAGGCTGCTGTCAGGGGCCATCCAAGGACTCTGCTCCGTGAAAGCCCTCTCATTTGTGAGTCAAGGTTTCCATTCTACGTTGCCTCGCAGCGACAAATGTTTCCAAAATGAACATGGTGAAAGGATTTGAGTTTTTCATTCTAGTGCAGTGACTCCTGATGTCTCTGAGCATTTCTGAGGGAGATACAGATTTTATTTGGATTCTGATTGTTCACCCGTTCTATTTCTATTTATTTGGATTTATTTGTAGCCAAATTTTCTGCAGCAATCTCTGCAGAGCTATGTGTTCTTCTTTGGCATGTAGATGACATATACAGCAGAGATCAGCCCAGATGGTATAGATTTCCCTCACTTTCTGGCATTCTCTGAGGCCACGGTCCTAGGATATTATACAAACAAAAGCTGGCAAACTGAATTCCTGGAGACAGTGGGAATATTATAATAAGTTCTAACATGATCAGAATTTTACTCACAGTTTTATTAACGGTGGGATTTTTTTTATTCTGGTGATAAAGGTGCTAAAATACAGATTCTATACAATTTGCAGGGGTAAAGCCCTAAAAATGTAAAGCTGTATTTTCTAAAGCTGGAGAATATCTGTAGATCAAAAGATAGAAGAGAATAATATTGCTTTACATATATCCCAATATCAAGCTGCATAGGATTCAAACATCTGAAAAATAAGGAATATAATGGGGTAAGATTGTGATGTTCTGTGTAACACGGGAAAACTGCAGTATAAGACCCTGTCCTCCAGCCTCAATCAGTTTGACTGACAGGAGAATGAGAGAAAAAATATTATTGTTTTCCCAAAGTTATTCAAAGAAAGCGGAGAGAAAATAAACTTGTATTACTTGGTTATTTATTTTTCTTTTTCCTGGAGGTGATTTTTTGAAAGCATTTTAATAAAAGATACCTATCAAAACACATAGTGTTTTAATCTTTCTTGATGTTGCCTGGGAGACTCAAGCCTCAAGATTGAAATTTAAGTCTTTGAAAAAAAGATGTTTGCAAACTGGAGCAGAGGTGGTATATTTTCTTCAGCCAAACTTTGGAAAGAGACAGAATGTCTCTTCCCTAGCTGCTTTGCTGTTTTAAACTGCCTTCCTGGCTTTCAGCTTCAGATCAAGGGCTTGAGGAAGGGAATCAATTTGAATTTTACAAAAAATTTAAAAATTCCTGATTCACCTCAATTGAAGTTAAAGTATCCATTTATATGTATTTATGCATATGAGTATTTTATTATTCTATACAGTGTGAGAAGCACATTCAAGACAGGTGCAGAAAGACTTAAACCAGCATGCCTGAAAAGCTTTGGGGCAGGCTGTACCCTGATGGACTTGAAATCTACGTCCAAAGCTTTGTTCCAAATCGAGCGGAGGGAAGCTATGAACAGCATTTGCCATCCCGAGCGCAGGCTCCACCTGGCCAGCAGTGACTGGTGAGTGCAGGGCAGAGTGTCCTTGAGTATCTCCTGGGAGCCCAGACATTTAGGAGAGCACTTGGTGTATGGAAGGGGTGTTGGGAAGCTCAGTGCTGTCACAAATCTGTGTTTCAGAGCCTCTGATTTAGAGCTCTGCTGTAGAGATGAGCTGACGGGAGCTGCGGGTTGGGCTCTAGCTCCAGGCATGGATGGGGCAGAAGGGGCTGGGAAGGCTGTGGCTCGGTATGGTCAGCAATGCCAGGGGACACATTCAGCTCTGTGTGGCACTTCCATCCACGCTGCTGCATCAGGCTTCGTGTTAGTCCCACTGTCAAATAACACAAAGTCAGGCAACATCCTCTTCGGCCAGCACACCTGTGTCTGCAGCAGCGCTCAGCTGGCCTGGCTCCACCAGCAGAACTTTGCAGGGTGCACAGTATTTCAGACAGTTATGAATTGGTCCAGCAGAAGAAATCTTGGAGCCCAGAGGGGTCTGGGAGCTGTGAGAGAGGTGAGAGCGGCTACCAGTGAGCTCTGTGGACACCAGTGACGCCAGGTATCACTTCACTGGAGTTAAATGCCTGAACCCCACTGTGATCTTCACTGAATTAAAATTCCATCTAGGTAATTTCAGTATCATAGAACAGTATTTAAATGAATTACATGCCTGTATATTCTGAAAAATGGAAGCAGTAATATGGAATAAGGGATTGGCAACTTACATTTTATGAAAGATTGTGAAGATACAAGTGACAATAAAGTACTGACTGTTATCACTTGGCACCCAGCTCTGCAAGCACTCATTTAACTGAGCAGGACGTCTCTTGTGCCTTTGTAGATGGTACCTTTGAACACAGAAGTTGTTGGCTAGAGTAGAGATAATACAGGCTATTACCACAGTGGTCTTGACAGGGGGAAAAGAAAAAAAATAAAGCCCTGCCTCGCTCCTGTATAGCCATTCTAGAGATTTTTTTTCTTTAAAAATTATTTTTAAAAACCCAGTTTGAATAATTTCCTGTATTATCTTAAATTCTCAGGTTCCTCTCATTCCTGCCCCATGTTACCTCCCCTTCTGCATAGTGCTGCACCAGCACAAGCAGTCTGCGGCCACACAGTGTACTTGTGTGGCTGAAAAACCACCTTTTTTCCATCCTCTCCTGTTATTTTTCTGTGGAATCAGTTCTTTAACCTGTTCTACTCAGTGGCTGTAAATGTGTCAGTGCTTGGAAGGAGAGAGCTGGTGGGAGAGCAAGAGACTCAGAAGGTACGAGAGCACTGAGCTGATTCATGCAGCAGTTCCACTGAATCATCTCCTCACATAAATAAAATAATGTATTCACATAAATAAAATTATGTATTTGCATAAATAAAATTATGTATGTGTTTATGTTTCATGTGATGCTATGTTTCTTATGCTAACTACAACAAAAATATCTGCCAAATACAAAACTCATAAATCATGTAAATTTTATCTTTGCTTAACATTTCTGATAGAGGGCGATGTTAGTACAGCTCATCTTGTGCTTCCTATTCCTGCCCTCATTTCTGGGGCTATAAATGATGGCATGTCTGGCTCTTCACAGATGTGCAGCAAAGCTAATCTTTCACTTGAGGCTCCCGGCAGCTGAAGTCTCATTTTGCCCAGCTTACTTCCAACGCACATGGACTGTGTGACACATATCACTGCCTCTTTATTTTTAATTTGCTCAAAGGTCAGTGATTTACCTGACGGTAGATGTAGATCTTTGAGTACATTCCCCATGTGACAGTGGAAATTCTTCCCTCTCTTCTCACAGTGAGGTTTTTTTTTACCAGGTGGACTAAAGAAGTGCTAAAATCCAGGGGGTATATTGGAAATGCTCGATATGGACAATGCAGTGAGAATGAGCAAAGTGAGTTAAAACCAGCCACGCCTCTGTCCAAGCACAGCTAAGCCTTCATTAGACTTGATGACCTGTGGCTTCTTTTGCTAATCTTTGTGTTATTCAGGATTTCTTGATCCTGCTCAGTAGAAGAAGCAACCTGCAGGACAAAAACTCAGGAAAGACTGGTCTCAGGACAATATGCGGGTACAAGTAGGATCTTTGGTGAAAAATTAATGAAAACTGTTGTTTTCTAGTGCTTCTTGAGCTTGGAACTGATATTCCCAGCCCCGCAAAAAGCAGGAAGCATCAAAACATCCAAGAGTATTGTAACAGTGTTTTGGTCTCCAAAGATTCGGGGGGTTATCCACAAAATCAGGAACACAAGGCTCCATTTTTCCAGTCTTACATAAGGTGCAGGTGACCCAGCAGGTGTTGTGTTGCCCGTTGGTGAAAGTGGCCTCGCGTGGTAGGTGTAAGGCTCTGCAGGTGGAACCGAGCAGTGACGAGGTGGATGTCAAGGTGATGCTATGGCTGGAGGCCAGCTTGGGCACAGCCATCGCGCAATGATCGGTTTTGATTTGTGGAGAAGTTTGGCGTCTTTATCAGAGTGGTTGGCACAGTCCCTTGGGAGGCAGTCCTGAAGGGCAAAGGAGTCAGGGAAGGATGGACATTCGTCAAGAAGGAAATCTTAAAAGCACAGGAGCAGACCTTCCCCATGTGCTGGAAGACAGCCGGCAGTGAGGACCAGCCAGGCTGGACAGAGAGCTTGGGCTGGAACTCAGGAAAAAAAAGGAGAGTTTATGGCTTTTGGAAGAAGGGACAGGTAGCTCAGGAGGACTACGAGGATGTTGTGAGGTTATGAAGGGAGAAAATCAGAAGGGCCAAAGCCCAACTAGGATTTGATCTGGCTGCTGCAGTAAAAGACAAGAAAAATATTGTTATAAATATGTTAACAACGAAAGGAGGGGTAAGGGGAATCTCCATCTTTTATCGGATGCAGGGTGAAACATAGTGACAAAGGATGAGGAGAAGGCTGAGGTACTTAATGCCTTCTTTCCCTCAGTCTTTAATGGTAAGACCCGTTGTTCTCGGGGCACCCAGCCCCCTGAGCTGAAACACAGGGGCAGGGAGCAGAATGAAACCACCGTAATCCAAGGAGAAATGGTTAGCAACCACTTAGACACGCACACATCTGTGGGGTTGGCTTTGCTGGGTTTGGAGAAATATAAAGGGAAATCTTGCCAGGCTAACCACAAGCTTCCACTGAATGTATGGAATAGGATTACACTCTGGGGATCCGGCCATTTGCTCCCAGTGGAACTTTGCTGGTTGGAAAGATGCTCATTTTTTTTAACAGAATTAAATGACCCCGCAGGAGGCACCAGAGTTTATTGTAGCACTTACTCCTTATTTATGAAGATAAGCAATCACCCAGCAGTGGCATTTTAGAAATTTTATCTTTGAGTCAATTCTACAAGTGTATTCCAAATTTCAGACATTTTATTCTCTCTTACACCTGGAATGCAGAAACACAATTAACATATTTCAGTTAATTCCATCACCATCCTTTGCATCCTTTTGCCCTTTGTTTATTCTGCAGCTGAAAATATTCGAGGTCCTTCTTTTTACTGGGCTCTTCTGGACTTGGGTTAAATAATGTACTAGATTCTTCCATGTCAAATTCCTTTAAATCACATTTATTCTGCTTGGGTGAGTTAGTAATTGGATCAACTGTGTTTCAATTAAACAATGAAGACAGACATGAACTTGCACTGAATTCCCTGAATTTGAAAAATACAATATGAAACACAATCTTCTTAAGATAAGGCACGCACTGAGAACAAGAGGACAGAACGCGCTGGGACAGCCTGGACGTGCCTGCAGTGCCCAGGCGGGTGATGCACAGCAGCTGTGTTTCTCCCTGCATCATGAGACAGAATGGAAATCCATACTGCACCTTTTCTATATTGCCATTTCCTGATGCATTTCCTTTACTCGTGTTTCTGTGCTTAAGCAGACTTTTCCATCTTTGGGCTTATCCACCCTAGAAATAAGCTGTTGTCGAGTAAGAGTGTGAATTTGGAGTGCAATACCATTTCGCACAGCCCTCTTGTGTGCCCCCCCTGCTCTGCACTTGGAGAGCTTTTTCAAAAGTGCTCCAGCTTCTACTGCCCACAGAGAGCACGTTGCAAAAGTCCCAGCTTGCTTTCTATAGCCTGGGTCTTTTCCCACCGTACCTCAACAAGCAAGGCAGACGTGGTGCAGCCGCACAGCAGTACCCTCTGGGCAGGACAACTGTGTCCCCTGGCAACCTCCACCACTTTCCTTGAGCAGGCAGCCCCTCTGGGACATTGCTGATGGTCCCTTCCAAAGCCGCCTTTAAGCTCCTGGAACCCTATAGCTCCTGAAATAAAGTTAATTGCTGTGGTTGGGTGTGTAGGGTTGGCTAGGCATGGTGCAAAAGGAGGGACAGAGAAGGTTGTAGAGAGATGACACGGATGGAGTTTTACAAATTCTGGGTAACATGGAATCATAGAATCACAGAATGGTTTGGGTTGGAAGGGACCTTAAAGATCATCAAGTTCCAACCCCCCTGCCATGGGCCGGGACACCCTCCACTAGCCCAGGTTGCTCAAAGCCTCATCCAGCCTGGAAGATTAGGTTTTAAGCGATCAAAAAAGGAGAAGATAGGACAGAAGTGTCCCTCTGTTGGTCACCTCTGCCTTTGCTGTGCAGCCACAAACTCTTTGGTGTCCTGGTTCAAGGAGAATTTTATCATTTGGGCGAGTTTGGAAGGACGCTGGGTGTTAATTCCGTAGCTTTTAGAGCAACAGAATGTCCCAGGTGGGACCCTGCAGAGCCGTCAGGTTTTTTTGTTGGTTGTTTTGGTTTTTTTTTTTCATTTACAGACTCTCTGAACATTTGAGCTACAAGAGTGATGTGGAAATAATTCATTCTGTCAGGACTTTTCCCGTTAAAGGCAAGCTCAGGGTGTAAAAGGTCTCCCAGGCTCTGCAGAGGGCTGGCAGCAGTTTCTGAGCGACAGCCAAAAATATGTTCTTGTAGCAGTGTTTCCTCACGGATGGCACTACAACAGAGGCGGCTCTGCCAGAGACGGAGCGGGCAAGCCCACGCTTTGGCAGGATGGAGAGTTCTGCCTGCCTAGACGTTGAGGGTAGCTATCATCTTTGCAGTTCTTTTTGTCTTCGCCTAAGGCAGTGATACGAATTGTGTTCGTACAGCAAATAAAATTAATCCGAGCAAAAATATCGTAGGTCTTTATCCTCTCGCTTTTATCTTATCCACGAGTTATCAGCATCGCTTTGGGAAGCTGATACTCTCTGAACACCGTACAAGTGCTGTAGAGGGATGGATGCTGGAAAGGCGATTAATTACCGGGTCGTTACCAGTGCTGAAGAGAGGGAAGGAGAAGAGCAACCCGCTGAACTTTCCACAGTTTCAGCCTTGCTTTAGCTGCTGTGGGTTTAGCATATGAAGAGGTTTCAAATGACTCGTGCAAATGGGCTAAAGTTTCAGGGTAGCGCATGCCTGGGAGGACATTCTCTTCTACCTAGCTAATTCCCAAAATATAATCATCGGGGCACATAGGGCTCGTTTGGTTGGTTGAGGGTTTGGTTTGGCTTCTCTCTGAACCCAGCGAAGACGGAAAGCTGTAGTAAGCTGCGAGGAGGCGGATCGGCAGCTCCCCGCCATCAGGCCCTACGCTACATCGGTCCTACGGCGTATGTCACATCCTCCGGTGCCCAGGAAGGGTTTGCTCTATCGGGCTGTGTCTTAGAGAGATAAAAGACTGAAACCATCTGTGTTATAACACACCCGAGTCAAAGGCATCACAAGGTTTCTGTGGGACAAGCAGCGTCAGTGGCGTCTCCGTGCCTGTCTACCCGTGATTTCCACGTCACTGAACATTAAGGACACTTTGAGGAGCATTGAAGGGACCTGGATTTCAGCAGAGAAGCGCGTAGCAGTTTGTGCAGTTGCTCTGTAAGGACTACATCGTCCTTAAAGGATCAGTGGTGCGCTTACAAGTTCTGGTCTAAATCCTTTTCACTTCCGAAAGCGCATGCCCTGCCCTCGCAAATACAGCTTGTACTAGCCCTTTGTGTTTTAGGACCGTGCCATATTTTGGGATCGTGTTTAAAAATAGTTTCAGTAATATCCAGAAAATTCTTTTCAGTAATAAAACTCCTTTTTCACAACCAGGCAGGGTTCACGAAGCGTAAGAGCTTGCGGTAATGTACGGTGATGCTGGAGAAGTGAGGCTTGCTCCTGGAGGAGGCTCGTGTTTGTAACCTACAACGTGGATGTGCAGAAACTGGTTTTATGTTCTATTTTGGAAGATTATTTGTGAACACTTTAAGAGCCGAGGAGAGGATTTGCGACGCACGGAGTGAGAAGACGGTTCTTTGCTCGGCAGTATTACTGCTCAAAGAGCCAGGCACTTTACCGGGTCATTTGTTGCCCTGACCTTTTTCAGAATACTTTCATCAGAGTACTTTCATGTTTAAAATATACCTTTAGGCAGAGGGAAGTGGCCCCATAATTTTATTTTATTAAAAAGATGGCCCATGGTTATGTCTTCTCTCTTTGTCTGTACCTGTGAGGTGGGTGCTGTGTATGCCCCGTGGGATGGGGTGAGGAACACAATCCCTGGACAACGTTCAGGGCAGGGATGCTTTAGATGTGTAACTGGGATAAACTGGAGGCAAATAAAGCTGATCTGCATACAAAATATTATTTTAATGAACAGGCAGAAGAAGAAAGGCAGATCTTGCTCTGTTACAGCTACATTTTTCAGGGTTCTGAAGAAGATCAAAAGCTCTGTCCACAACTTTTTTTTTT
>VZTO01004297.1:0-15885 GCA_013400615.1 Syrrhaptes paradoxus
CTTTTACTCCTGCCTTATCTTTTAAAAAGTTATATAAATTACAGCCTTTCTAGCCCAATTGCATGGCTGACACAATTTTTTACAAAGCTGTCAAATATTATGACCAAGGAATACCATCTTGCCAAAATCCCAAGTATTAAAGCTAATATTTATAATTTTAAAGCTAAAATGCTTAGTTTCTTGATTTTTTTTTTAATACTGTAAAAACCTGGACAACCAGTTATAGAGCTTGTAGCCCTTTTTCTGTGAGGTAGCATTAGAAGGGGCACAAGGAATTTTAGCCCACAGAAAGCAAGGATTCTGCTAAATTAAAGAACAACTCAGCAGTGCTGCTGAAGGAAAAGTGATGAAAAACGAGCACGCCTGTTCGTATCCTTCACCCAAAGAGAAGTATTGGGAAGTGTTATAAATAGAAACGTTGTTCACAGGCTCGCTTGGGTTATGTTCACAGCACTAGCAGCCTGATGAAATTAAAAATATGTATTTGCACATTGAGACATAGATGAAGTTACAGCCAGGATAGCAATCCTACACATCACTAGGAATTGCTTTTGCACAGCCAGCAGACATGCAATTTTTGTTCGCTCAGGGCAATTGCCCCATTAGGGTAACACAGAGGTGAATTAAAATGTAGATAGTTGGATAATGGCTTGCTGCAGAAACCCATAAAAATACCTTCTTTCTATGTTTTTGATAAATGAAGATTAGGAAGAGATTGTTCTGCAGCACTGAGCAGCGTTTCTCTCTCAATTATTACATTAAAAAATGACCCTAGGCTTGCTTTTTTTTCTCTGCACATTGGTTTAGCAATAATTTTATACAGAGTATTTATAGTTTTCCGTGGTTCTTATGGAGACACTGTTTCAAGATTTTTAAATAGAGCATGGAAATGTTTGGCTGGAAACCATCTGCTTCTCAGCGGCAGTGACCAGCCGCGGGATAGGAAAAAGGAGCCTGGTAGGGGAAGGAAAGAGAGGAAGGAGTAAAAGGATGTGCTTGCTGACTTTGTACTAATAGAAGGGTAACTAAAGGGATGGATCAGAAGGTTCTGGACTAGAGCTAATACCACTCATTGGCCATCATTTACTTTATGAAAATTTGAAGATCAGACCTTCCTCACCGAAAAGTTTGAGGGTGTTTGGATACAAGGCTCCATTTGACCCCAAACCCCAGCCCTAAAGCCCTCATGATGCTCTGGCTGTGATGCCCACTCCTGAATGTGGATGTGCACAGGGACGGCGATGGGAAAACCCAGCCCGGGCTCTTGGCAGGTGATGCTCTGCCATTGGGGAGCAGGGAGGGGAAGACGAGATGTGTAACAGCAGTATCACCGTGATGCTATAAATATAGCTGTGCTATAAATTCACTCGAGAGGCTACTGACTTTTTACGGAGCTGATAAAAGAAATGGGGAGAAGACTAACGCAGGGGTTTTCATCAGGTTAAGGGAGGAGCGCTCGCTCTGTCTGTGAACCCAGCAGTCGCTTAGCAACATAAAAAGTGCAAGCCTGCGAGATGGACTGAATAATATCAGCATCATTAATGCAGAATAGACCCAGTGGCTGCAAAGGAGAAAAAACCCAGCTCCCAGTGCAAACAGCATCCTTCCGCCCCGACCCCGGTGTGCCAGGAAGGAATAACGAACAGCAACTGCCGCTGCTCTCTGCCATCACCAAACCAAAATGATCCAAAGCTTTGCCATAGGGACAAACAATTCCTAGGTCAAACAGTGCTTGTGTTTCTCTGGCTGGGTTTGCACAGTGTCCCCGTGGACTCTGGGGCAGGTTGGGCGTCACTCCTGGTAGTAGATGATGCTCCTTGTAAACATGGGAGTGCTTAACCATCCAGGATGGAGTCCTCTAGGAAAAATAACCCCTACTGTGTTGGCATAGCAAGTTTTAAAATTGAAACTGCCTATGGCCAAGGGTTTTGTCCATCTCTGATTTTTTTATTTTTTTTTAATGACTAGCTGGAAAAGTTCCAATTTTTTCACAAACAGGTAAGGCAGAACTGAGCTTAGCAGTGAGTCCTGCATAGGGACTGATCTTACATGCGGTTTATTGTAAAGGATGTCTGGATTTTGCAGCTGATGAAATGTGTATCTTGTGGAATAATTCTCAAGCCTTGCTTTTTTCACTTTGCTGCTCTCCCATTAGATTCATTTCACTCGTTAACCCTTTGTCAGCCAATTTCACAGGATTGCTTGCTTTGTCAGTGATTTTTGCAGTGTTTCAGTCATTCCATTTTGTCATTTTTATTTGCTCTCATGACTGCTGTTGTCAGAGGAGGGTCGTGCTGAAGTGCCATGAAGTAAGTGATGACCATAAAGCCTAGACTATTCTATGTTGTACATTCTGCTTCTTTTCAATGCTCACTCATTGTTATTGAATTTAGTGATTTTCTTTTTTTTTTTTTGGCATTGACTTTGTTACAAAGTGCAATGTGGATTAGATCATCCTAATCCAGAAATGGTAGCCATCCTAAACCCGAAATAGGTTGTCATCACAAGCTGAAATAAAAGCCACTTTCATCAGAGAAGTATTCAGCAAACGAGCACGTGAGACCAGGTTCCTGAACTTATGGCTGAGCCCCTAAATAAGGAGCATGATTTTTCAAAGATGCCCAAATTCTGCTGGATTTTGGGAGGGTGCTTTGGGGTGGGAAGGGATGATTAGTGCAGTTTTACAGACCTATGTAAGGTTCAAAGTAAAGACAAACTAGCCCTCAAAATAATCAAGCACTGCTGCTGTCATATCTGTTAGGTCTTTCAACCTTGGAAGCTGGGGAATTTCCCCCTTTCTCCTTCTAGCTTCCCGTCACCTTTTTCCCTGCAGCTGTCCCGGGAAGGAGGGCTGGGGCCGTATCCTGCCCCTCATCAACACCATTCCCTTGCTGCTGTTTTCCAGATATTTGTGCCATCCACATGGAAACTTGTTCTTGAGCAGACTCNGACCTATGTAAGGTTCAAAGTAAAGACAAACTAGCCCTCAAAATAATCAAGCACTGCTGCAGCCTTAACTGTTGGATCTTTCATCTTTGGAAGCTGGGGAATTTCCCCCTTTCTCCTTCTAGCTTCCCGTCACCTTTTTCCCTGCAGCTGTCCCGGGAAGGAGGGCTGGGGCCGTATCCTGCCCCTCATCAACACCATTCCCTTGCTGCTGTTTTCCAGATATTTGTGCCATCCACATGGAAACTTGTTCTTGAGCAGACTCCCACAGACCTTAATGATTATTCTCCGCTCCAACTGAAAAGTTACTTACAACAGACACCAACCATTTCTCAATCCTTCTCACTAAAGTAACGCTATTATAAGAAGCTCTGTATCCTGCCAGTCATCACATCAGCCCTTGTTCTTAATCTTCCCCTAAAACAGGCAATTGTTGCCTGACTTTCCTACCACACAATTTTTCTTTGACAATCCATAAAGTAAAAACATTGTACAAGCTGAAGGCCAAGTTTTGGGGTTGTATGTTCTCAAAGATCTGTAAAAAGTTAAATTTCACACCGTGCCTCTGTGCAGAGCCTCACCTCACTCATTAGTCCTCTTGGCTGTTGAGATTTTTTGCTCTGACACACCGGAAAAGCTTTGTCAGAAGCAAGAAGGCTTTTGGTAAGTTGCAGGATAAAACAGGTCCCATCGGAGCTATTTGGGGTTTGGGTTTTCCCATGGGAGGTTCCTAGGAGCTGTTGCCTTCTTTCCCTGATTTGTTGCTGATATCAGGTTGTCAGTAAATCTGAATCCTGCAAATCTCATTCTAGATTGAAAAGAATTTCTTTTGAAAGAATTTGTGCTGGGAGGCCACATGGTTGTGACACAGGAATTATATATTGTGATTTTCACGTGAGGCAACATAATGGGCATTGCAATCAAGGCAGTCTTACAGCAGCAAATGTGTAGAAATTACTGATATACACTGGTTCCAACAGAAAAATCTTATTTAAAATAATTATCAGACTTTTCACCTTTTTAAAATGAAACTTGGGCTTAGGCAGGTTTAATATGGATTTAGTATGTTTAGTATAACAGATGATCAAATAAGGCACAAGAAATTGCTCTTATTAAAAATCTGGAAAACCCCCAAGGCAATAAACCATGCCTGCTCTCCAGCTGGAATGCACTTGCTCCTTATTGACCAGGACCAACAGTAAAATGTAAGACAGCTGATGGTTTCAAGGCTGTATCTGTGTCACAGATTGTACTGGAGATGTCATCAATGGTCATTTAGGATGCGAACTTGGGAGGGTTTTTCCTTGGGTTACAATTACAGTACCTCAGTCTCTACAACATGTTGATGTGGCAGGTGAAAGAAGGGAAAAAGAAAGGTAAAAAAATGAGTCTTGGAATTAAAAACTTTGAACTGAAAGCCTGGAAGTGCAACCGTGGCATTTGTGTGACCTTCACAAGCACTGTGTCCATGCCGGGCAGGCTGCGGAGCTGGTTGCAGAGCCAGCAGCTGGGACCCAAGCATAAACTCAGTCTTGCAGGTTGCCGAATAATTGTGCAGGCAGCAGTGACCTCAAGTTGCTGTGGTTAAAATTCGTCCTAAAGAGGACCCCCCACCGCAGCAGCGGGGACATGTACTGCCTCCCAGGCTTGTCTGCATGCCCTGGTGTGCAGCAGCACTAACAACTTTCTTGAAGAAGGTGCATTGCTGTAGGATTAAATCTGTTCACGTTAACAAAGTGCTCTGAGCTTTCTAATGAAAGGGTTAATTTTATAAGAGCTTAAGTACTGATGTGGCTTTAAACTGGGCTGGTATTGAAACCTCATTAATCAGCTAAAATGAAAAAAAATTCTTATAATTGTTACAGAGATGTATTTTTAATAGTCAGTAGTCCTGAACCTATGGCTTGAAGAAAGCAAGATGCCCAGAGATGTTTTCCTATTGCTTGTGGCCGTGTGAAGCCGTTACTGTGATGCAGGCTGACAGAAAGCCAAGCACCACGGTGCCTGTATCGCTTTGCTCACCCGGTGTCACTGCTCGTGGGTCTGAGCTTAGGTAACACTACTCTAAGGAATACTTAAAACCCCCAGTTTCCTTTTGGGGGTTTTGTTTTAGTGGTTTCATATAGTTTCTTTAAAGGAACAGTGACAATGATTTCCTGAACATGAGCAGAGAGTCTGAGGAACAATACAGAGAGGACACAGCAAAAGTGAGTTCCAAAGCAGAAGGCGTACACGGAGCCTGGAGCTGTCAGTCAAGTAACAGAAATGATCTTTCAGCATCTGGCATAATAGAAGATAGATTTTCATCATCCATTTGATATTGCCACAATGGGTGTGAATACAAAACCATCATTTCTAGTATTTGCAAGACAGGAAAGTTAAGTAAAAGGGTAATTGGAGATGAAGAGATAGGGAGACATTTCCACCCCTGTACAAACCCCATGCTGCTCTTCTCTCAATCACTACTTCAGCGTCATCACCACCTTTTTCCAAGCAGGTTTTTTGTTGATTTAAAGTTATATCATGCCTTGTTAGACTGTGTGAGGCTCCTAATGCTAAATTAAAGTAGATAGAAATAACTTGCTCCCCTTGCTTAGCAGAATTCAATAGTTTCTTGCCATAGACTTTTTATAGGAATGCTTAGCTCCAGTCCTGGAAGACAATGAGGGCCATTAAGCTCCAAAAAAATCCCAGGAAACACTCAAAAGTCACCAAGTGTTTCCCTTCTTTGTTAGATTACAAAGACATAAGTGCCACAAGTATTGTTCCTACCGTGTTTGAAGTGAAGTACCAATCTTTCAGCTCTCACAAAGATCCCCCTGTTCCCATTGAAATATACGGAACAATTTGTGGGAAACCAGTGGGATTGCTCCTGTGAATAACGGGTACGTTCTCCAAAAAGTTGTTCTCCGTTCTTTTCTGATGGCATGGTGTTGGAGCTGTGTTTGAGCGAGACTGGCTGCGGCAGGAGCCTCGCTGGAGCAGTGCTGTGGGTTACCTGGTCTCCAGGTTTGTTAATTCTGTGCCAGATGCGGTGCAGGGAGGAGATAGTTAACGGGACCAGCAGCAAACGATGGAAACGCTGCAGCAGGTCTCCAGTACTGCCAGTGCTTCGGTAAGGAGAGGAAGGAATGAATAACCCCTTCTCATCGCCTCAAGTCAGCTGCCTGTACCTCTGCATGTTGGTGGTGATGAGTACTGCACAGCGGCGGTGGGTTAGAGTAGATAAAGAAGTGCTGGTGCCACCATCTTTTTATTTAAAATTTTTTGCCACTCTTTGGGATGTGGGTGACCAAAGTCAAGTCACTGCCCTTCCATGGGCGTTCGCAATTACAAGGCACAGGGGAGAGGATCCAGTAAGACAGGATAACCCCACGCACCGCATCCTCCTCCCCAGCAGTCGCAGGATGGAGCAGAGCCTTCGTGATCAACCCAGGCAGAGGAGCACAGAGAGCCTCTTGGGCATAAAGCAGATCTAGTGGTGAGGGATGCACCTCGGAGGTTTCACCCCTGCTATGTGGATCACTTTTGGTACAATTAACACAAAATCCTTAAGCAGGACTTAGGACGAGACTGCAGTTTCTTCCGTAACAGCACTTCAAATATGGGGGCTCCAGAACAACGTCCTTTGGCTCCGTGAGATATTTTCTGTGCAGTGGTGGATCTGCATTATTAATGAAGACATTTCTATCTGATGTTGTGCACCCAAGTCATCCTCAGTTCTGCCCAGGCACAACGGGTCAGGCCTGGGAGCAGGGCAGCACTCGGCTACAGAGGGCTTCAGTCAGGGTCTGGGTTAGAAATCTCACTAGGGCATTCTCCAGATGGTCCTCTGGAGTCCGTGACATTGCTTCAAGGATAAATAAATCCTTATTTCAGTCTGGAAGTCCCTGAAATTAGTTTTCTGCAGGTTTTCCTACTTGTCATGAAGTTGAAGTGAAAAACTTCCGAGGTTAAGGCACCCAAGGGCTCAGCAGCAGATCCTGACGTGCGCACGCCAACCGGCAGAATGTTCTCATGAGAAGTAAGGGCTGAGGGGTTGAGCATTTTCTATGAACAGACCTGAACGCGGATCTTCTGCTTCTAAATTTGTTCTATAGCCACTAGCCAACAGCAGACTCATCTGCTCCTTCACCCAACCCCTCAGCCTCCACACCAGAGAGAGCCTCTCGGCAGGTTTCATGCCTGCTTAGTTCAGCATCTGAAATTTCCCTTAGGTGAGAGATAGGTGCTGGTGACTCGATCTCAGCTACATCACCTCTGGGCATGCACAGGAAAAAGAATTTTGTCTCTTTTAAGTTTTGCAGTAGAACTGCTAAAGTATAGTTTCTGGGTAGAAAGAAATGGACGCAAAAGTTCTTTTATGAACCTTAAAAGAACTGTTCCATTTTTAAAGCAGGAAAATGCCAGCTGAACAGAAAGGGAGGTAAGAGGAGCTTGTGGAGCATGTTCTGTGAAGGAACGGGAACACAAACATACCCTCCAATTCACTGAGTGGATGCCCAAAGATCCAAAATCCAAGAAAATAATATGCTTCCAACACTTCCCATAACTACTGTTACTAGCTCTGTTATCTAACAGTGGGTAAACGGGGCAGGTTAAAACTGAAATGAAGGATCCCACCCCTCCGTACCACAAAGGGAAGATCAATTCTCGACAGCACTTGGTGTTTCTCATTTAACCAGGAGTTACTTTGTTGTAGCCTTACAAAGGAAAAATGTGCTCTGAACTGCTCATAAGCAGAGGTTTTGTTTCTCACCATGGCTTACCATTGATGACTGTTTGATGGGAAAGACTTAATGATACCATCGTAGTACTTTTAACCCGATATTGCTCATTTTAAAAATGAAGCCATTCAAGCGTTCCAAAACTGTATTTACCACGTGTTGATATGGGCAACCTTCCAGATCATGGGTGATGTATCTAACTTTCCATGTCTGTTTACAATTTCAGGAGCACGGAAGTCATGAGTACTGTCTCAGGTACACGAAGTACAACAATCACTTTCACTGTCCGACCTGGAACCAGCCAGCCGATCACACTGCAGAGCAGGTCCCCAGACTATGACAGTAGGACCTCAGGAGCAAGACATGCTCCAAGCCCTGTGGTTTCACCAACAGAGATTAATAAAGACATCATGCCTGCTCCTCTGACTGCTTCTGCTTCAGCTTCATCTCCTTCTCCGACTTTGTCCGATGTATTTAGCCTACCCAGCCAGCCCCCTTCTGGGGACTTATTTGGCTTGACCACAGGGCGCAGCAGGTCTCCTTCTCCCTCAATATTACAACAGCCAATCTCAAATAAGCCTTTTACAACTAAGCCTGTCCACCTGTGGACTAAACCAGATGTGGCAGATTGGTTGGAAAGTCTAAACTTAGGTGAACATAAAGAAACATTTATGGACAATGAAATAGATGGCACTCATTTACCAAATCTACAAAAGGAAGATCTGATAGACCTTGGAGTGACTAGAGTTGGGCACAGAATGAACATAGAAAGAGCTTTGAAGCAGCTGCTGGACAGATAAGAATAGCTATTTTGCCTCACAACCTTCTGTTGATAACTAGAGATGGGCTGGTACTGAAATACCCCAAATGCCTTGTCTGTCTGCGAGTGCCAGCAAAATTGGGGGGCGGGAGGGGGGAAGAGTTGAATTCCTGGTACTCAGGTACTGCAGACTGTATGCTACATGCCCAAACATAAATTTAAATATGTTACATGAGTGGGGCCGTTTTATTTCAAAGGTGTGGGGAGATATGAGAGAGAGAGAAAATTGTTAACTTCAAAAATATCTCTTGAGAACGCCCTTGTGCTGGAACCATTGCATACCACTTTTCTTTCCATTGAAAATTGCAAGCGTTTCCTTTTTTTCTTGAAAAGCACTATATTCTCTTCTTGACATTCAGTCTCCAAGCAGGCTTCCTTCCCCAACCCTGTGTTCATTTTAAGAGGACAGATTGCTTCATTACCATTCAAACCCATTTTTATTAGTAGCCGAGGCACAATATTAAGCCAGGTACAGGGTTCATATTACTGGTTTTTACTAGTTTAGCTCTCTGATTTGTTGGCAGTGAAGCTGGTTGTTCTGCTGGAATTAGTTCGAAGGTAACCTTGCTCTGTTTTACCTGGTATTTCTTTATTTCTGCAGTTATACTTAGCGCTCTTCCAAGGTGGCAGAACAAGTTCAATACATGCTCCATTGACTTGACCTGTAAGACGATGCAGACGTTGCATAAAAAACTGAGGAGGAATGCACACTTAGAGGTACAACCAAATGAAGCTAGTTTGAACCTGAGATCCCCCAGTTTTCAACCAGCTAAACTACTGCTAAATTGCACCATGAACTCTACAAGCCAGTAAAAAATTGGGTTTATGGACAGACGCATCTTTGGGACATCACAGACAAATATGCTGAACCCCGAGAGGTGCTGTTTGATTCAGTGAGTGGTAAGTGCTTAGAGCTATTTTGAACATCAGGCCGAGGAAGAATAAGAAGATAGATGAATGTTCCCATTGAAGCCGGTGGGAAGGTTGCCAGGATTTTAAGTGAGAGAAGGATTTCAGCCTGTTAGCAGAAATTGAAATGTTTCAGCTTGTTTAAAAAAAAAAGGTAATGCCAAGATGGAAAGAGGTGTGCAGTGTCTCAGGATGCCCGTGTTCCGGGGGCCAGGAGAACTGGGTAGGTAGCCAGGTTCTCATTTTTATCACTGTTAACAGGTCTTGGCTTCTTGACACGGAGAGCAGACCGAGCGCTTCACGGGGAGCTGGACGCTGCCCATCTGCCTCCGGGGACCTCTCTGCAGCTGCAGGGCTGTTAGCGAGGTCACGGGAGCGGTGCTGTGGCCGAGTGGGGACGGGGAGGTGGGGTGACAGAGCTGGAGAGCTTGCCAGGAGACTTCCATCACCAAGGGAGAAACACACAAATTTGGTTAACCTGACTCTTATTAAAATTTTTATTTTTTTTTTAAAGTTAACAAGTCTCTCTCTGCATGTTTGAACTCCCCTTGTAATTAACACCTCTTAATATCTGTGAGTTTTATAGGTCTTTATTAACATAATATTCAAGATGTTCAAGGTGGGTAAATTGTGTGTGGATGGCTAGACTGCCTACCTACCGTTCGTTCAGGTTCTCTTCCATTTTGCAAGGTACCTGAACTTTCTTTCCTTGATATGGTCCTTGATATGGTCCAGCCTATCTCTAATTTTTTTATTGTGATTATTTTTTTGCTCACAAACAAGTGTCTAATTAGGTCTGCAACAGCCCTAGTCTGAGTACATAAAGTTTAGCATTTTAAATATCTTTCTTTACTGCAAGTTTAAATAGTTGTACAGATAGTTTATAAGCACAATATTTTAAGAAAATAAGTGGCTGGTCTACTGGGCAGCCTTTGTGCCACTTCAGTGCTAGAAAGTTAAAAACAGAAAAAAAAGAAAAAAAAAAAACAACTTTTGTGGTTTACTACTATTTCTGTGGAACAATTATAAAGTCTTGACCTTTTTAAAATCAACCTCATTTGGATGCATCTGAACCAGCAGAGCTGTGTTATATTTTCTATCTTTGCTAGAACTTCTACAAAGGAGGATGAATATTTCTTCAAAAGTGGTTATAGTTACTAACGCATTGGATTCTCGTAAAAAAAAAAAGCAACTTATTTAGCCTCCTGCCCCCTTTACGGAACAACAAATCTTTTGACTTACCATCTGTTACTACGCTATATTTGTATTTGAAAGTTCCAAGTAACCTTGTAATAAAAATCGAGTACTAAGGCGTTTTACTTCCAAGAGTACTGAATTTTTCCATAGGTGGTGTAGAAAACGGCAGTTTCATTCAGCTAGTCGCTACAGGCAACTTGAGGCCATCAAATACTTTAAGAAGTGTAAAAAAAAAAATGGTAATTTAGCCATCATTGTCTTCCATTGGTGATACGACAGAATTCAGTAAATAAACCACTAATGCCATGCTCTATTTATTTTTTTTTTTGGTTGTTGTTTCTTTGGGTACAGTTGATATTACCTCTATAACGTGCCAGAAAACACAGTAGAACATACGGTAGTAAAAGAAAATGTAGAAGTTGACTTTTAAGCT
Source organism: Syrrhaptes paradoxus (assembly GCA_013400615.1). Classification (NCBI taxonomy): domain Eukaryota; kingdom Metazoa; phylum Chordata; class Aves; order Pterocliformes; family Pteroclidae; genus Syrrhaptes; species Syrrhaptes paradoxus. The sequence goes on from VZTO01004297.1 coordinate 11,033, forward strand.
GCTTTTTAATCACAACCTTCTTGTTGACTTTACGTTGACCAAGTGGCAAAGTGCAGTTGGCGGTTCATCCCTTTCTTACGCAGGCGTGTTCCTTGCTCGTGTCTCTTTCCAGGTACTGAAAGCGTAGGGCCAAGGCGATCCGTAGAAAAGAGGTTTGACGCAATGAAAGAGCTAACGAAATAGTTTCATTTTTTACATTGTGTCTTACAAAGGAAAGGTAAGGAGACCTGAGGGGACCGGCTTTCACCACTAAAATGCACCTCTGCCGAGATGAATTGGTCGCTAGCTCTGGGTGATGGTTTTGCTCCAGAAAGCAATAGTAACAGATAACGACGTTGCCTCCGAGTTATTTTCATCGGTCTGGAAATATTGGGGGGGGAGGAGAGAAGACCCATTTATTTCATGCTACTATGATAGTGCAAACCACGTTGTTAGAGATCTATGAAATACGTTATGATATTCTGGGTTTTAGGATCAACTTTTGTTTATATACTGTAATTTAAATAAATTGCATTTACATGCCTAGTTTCTGTAATATTTGTGTATACAATACCAAAACCTTACAAGATGTAAATTGTGTATAACTGCACAGACTCCTTTCCCTAGGTGTCTGAGAACATTTTAAGTTGAATTAATATATTATAAAATGACTAGATGTGACTGTTGATTTACAGAATTTACATATCACAAAAGTTAATTATTTGTGGTACTTAAGTTAATAAAAATAGTGATTTTTTTTTTCTCAGTTCTTAAAAAGCATTACCCAGTTGATCTGGCGATGATTATGTGTATGAGCCACAAATATTGATAATTTTTCCATTACATTTTTTCTTTTCTTTTCTAGATATTAATATGTTTCTCGCTATAGTTTGTGTAACAACTTGTGTTCACGTTATCTATGTTGCTGTAATTTTTGTGCTTTAATTCCTCTTATTTCGACTGATTAAAAACAAAAAAATCAAGCTCCTGTAACTTGCACTTTTCCCCAATCCTTAATACTCTTGTATGGCAACCAAAATTACTGTAAGAAATAAATATAATATTGCACTAAGGTTGTGGTTCTGATTGCAAACAGAGAACACTGTCTGGATTTTTATTAAAAAAAAAAAAAAGTTGCCAAAAAAAAACCCCCTTGCAATCTGATTTTATTGGAAGAGCATAAAATGCTTTAACAAAATGTAGATAGAACTAAAAACAAAATAATTGATTTATTGTTGGGAAGAACATTTCATTTTTTTCCTTTTTGGTTAAAGCATTCATTATGCTGAACATTTGCTGAATTGCAGATTGATGTTTGAAACTTGAAAAGTCAAAATTTTCAGCAAGAGGTAGAAGCTACATCTCTAGTTGCCTTAAGGTGGATTTCAAAAAAAATCATGGAATTTTTTTTTTTTTCTTGGCTGAGCCTGTGTGTGGGAATGCATGCTCTCGACCTCATACTACCGGTTGTATAAGGCACTCGGTTGTGGATCTGTTCTGGAATTTCAGAAGGCACTGAACAGTTTGGGGAGGAGGGGAGGTTGGATTTTTTTTGTAGGGCAGAGCAGCTTTACAGAGGAGAAGAGGAACACTGCTCCTTATCAGACTTTGTGCATCTTGTGACTTAAAAAAAAACCCCAATGTACCAGCAGGGTATATTTGTACTGTGAATAAACAAGGCTTCAAATGGGAAAAAAAAAAAAAAGGGAAACAATTCACATCGTCATTTGGCTTAATCTGAAAAGTTGTTTTTCTGTCTTTAAATGGTGATGCAATGAAGAATATTTTTTATTTTTATTTTCTAAGATATTGGAATAAATGCCTAGAACTGTTGCCATTTGGTTTCATATGTTCCTTAACTATTCTTCTCTTCTCAGACGTTGTTCTAGTTTGTCATTTTGTAGTTATCTATTACTTCCTCTCATATTTTTCCAACAACAATTACTTGGCAGCTTTGTTTTGTTAAAAAAGGTCGAAGGAAAAAACCAGCCTTTCTTTTTTTTTTAAATTTCGTGTATTGTGGCAATCCAGTGATAAACCCCTGTGTATCTAAATGAAGTCAGGTATTTCCAGAGCAAAGCAAAGAGTGCTTTGCAATTGCCAGTGCTTTGCTGGGCAAAGAAATGAGAAGATTTGACCCTTGCTGTTGTAGCGTACGTTGTATCACTGTGTTGTGTTTGCTTTCGTTCTCAGTTTTCTGTATTTTTTCTGCATTTCGTGGTCTTTCATTCCTTTTGTCCAAAACCACAAAAAAAAAAATTTAAAAAAAAACCAACAGTAGCTATGATGGGCCATGCAGAATATATAGCATGATTGGAACCATACTACAGAACACGTGGGTTCAAAACAAAAAAAAATGTACGTGCCTTATAATTTCCAACCTGGCTCAGCCCCACTGTATTTAACACAAAGAGCTTTAGCTTCAAAGTATTATAGGACCCGACAAAAAGAGGTTGTAGTGCTGGGGTTTGAAGTCAGAAGTCTGTGTCGCTGCATTGGGAAAAATAGTGAGAAACATTGAAATTATTTCCATCTTATTTCAACATTTTCTGCTTTATGAGACTGATTGGAAGTCCGTGATTCAAATCAAAGGGGGGGAGGGGGGAGGAAACCAGACTTTATTTTTGGGTTCGGTTTACTGCCGTACATCCTCGCTTGGTTACTCGTGTAGTTGGCATGTACTGGGTTTCCCAGACAAATAAACCAACTGGAACTAATGCTTTTGAGTCTGGAACAAACTGGTTCTGTAGCGCTGACATCTAGTGGCGTTTGATGAGCACAGTCTGCGAGCAATAGAAGACCTTTTAAAATCTGTTTATTTTAAACACTTGTCCTTCTTTGTACAAGAAGTCATTTTAGAAAATTTTTTTTACTGTAAGTTGGCCTTGAATATCTTAAGTCAGAAAAAATAAAAAGGCTGACTGTATAATTACAGAAACTATACGATGAAGGAGAAATCCGGGAAGAACTGTAACGTGTTTCCTAGTTTATATGTCGTCATGTTTTATCGATTTTATGTGTTTGAATGTTGGCATCTCCATATGATCCTTCATCTGCATGGTGGTTTGTTTTTTTTTTTNGAGTTCTTGTTTGCCTTTAACGTCAAGGTTCTTGGGCAGCGTTGGAAATCGATGTACAAACAGGATACCCGTGTTGCATGTGCTTAAAATGTATCGGAATAAATGTTGCCGTGTACCTTTTGGCTTTGAAAATCTGAAGAGAATACAATATACAGAAATCTCAAAATGTAATTCATGTTTTAATGGGTTATTTAATGGGTGGTACTCCCCACCAAACCTGAACCCCCAGGGGATATTTAGCTAGGAACTATAGGGACCGAGGCATTCCTTTGTCGTTTTGGTTTGACCTTGGTGCATCTTGAGGTCTCGTTTGAAGCCGATCTCGGCCCTTTTAAGATGTCCAGGGGTGAAGTGAAGGTGAGAGCGTTAGAGCAGGAACACCATTGGAAGCGTTGTGTGTTAGTCCACCTGCAGCGCTGGAAAATGGACAGAAGTACTGCTTTTAGAGCTGATCTTCGAATTTGAGCTCTGTGGCCGATTGTGCAAAAATAATATTGTGATGAGAATTGTATTTTTCAGCCCCTGTTCTCCATTTGCTCTATCCCAGCAATTTTCTTTCTTTGCCAAGAGGTGGATGTTAGTTTTCCCATGTGCACTGCTCCGTGGGTCTGTTAGTCACCTGTGAGACTTTACGGTGACCCCACAGCAGATCCATTCCGTCTCAGGCTATCTGAAATCTCTGACAATGGGAATTTTCTGCGTTACGGAGAAGACCCGAAACGAGGGTAGGTGACTTCCAGAAGATAGTTTGCAATTTTTAGAAAATGTGTTTTCTTTCAGAGGAAAATCCTTCACGTTACATGTATTCAAAGCAAAGCATCTCCACCCCTTGCCTTTGGGTCTATCATTTCTGCCCATGTCCTCACTCCAATGGGTGTTCTCGTACCGCCTTGGGACTGTTAGGTGAGCTTCATCCCTGTAAAGAAAAGTCACTGATTTTTCACTGTTTAATAAATTCCAGTTGGAAACTGGGAGGGAATACTGTGGGAAGAGTGGGGCCGGGGTGGCCAGGACTAGGTTCTCACACATCCCTCAGTAACAGGGTACCCTCACCCTGCCCAGCTGGACTGTGGGTACACTGACCCCCTCCTCGAGGGAAGGGGACCCCCAGGAGGCTGCGCCTGTGCCCAGGCATCAGGGTGCACCAGCTGCTTTCTCTGGGATGTTGAACCCCCTGGGCAGTCTCTCTGCAAGATTTCTCTCCCGTCAGGTGGCAGGTACCCACGTGCAAAGTGCCAGGCTGGCATCAGGTCAGGCCTGATGCACAAATTCCTTCCCCAGCCTCCCAGTAACGAGAATATAAATTAGGACAAACACAAGCACCTGTCAGCCTCGCCCTGATTATTGATTGTTAATTGCCTGGGATGGGGTTTAGCCCTTGGGCTTATAAAAGAGAAGGAGGAGGAGGGAGATGGTTTTTACCTCTCAGAGCTTGGGTGCTGGAAGTCTCCTTCTTTCCTTGCAGCAGTGAAGGGTAAGGATTCTTAATTCCAGCCCATTTTGCTCCAACACTTTTATTGGCTTGTTTTCTTCTCCTTCTCCATGCTGTCGGGTGCTGGTCATGCCATCCTCCAGCTGAGACCAGAAGTTATCAGGGTAAATGCCAGGGTTGGGTTTTCAGTTCAGCTTGTGTGTGAGGAGAGCAGAAAATCTGTAGCAATTTCTGTAAAGTCTGAAAGCTTAATTTTTAGCAAAACACATTCATATTCTTTTTTTTTTTTTTTTTATTTTTTTATTTATATTTTTATGTTCTTTTTTTTCCTTAGTATTTTTTTTATCCTTTACAAACCTTAT
>VZTO01004297.1:16061-44463 GCA_013400615.1 Syrrhaptes paradoxus
GGCTCTCACAGCTGCTCTGAGCACAGGCAGGGTTACTGAGCCTCTTTGGCCTCATTGCCAAAATGGGCAAGAAAGGAAATCGTGTAATTTCTGCAAAGCTTTTGTAGCCATCGGCCTTACAAACTTCTTAAAAGGAAATCAGATGGTTAGTGATGCCTCAGCTCCTTTCACTTGGGACTCCTCTTCCAGTGGAGCTTGCTGTCTGGATCATTAATGACCCTTGTTCAGCTTTTAATTGTCAGTATCTCATCTCGGACATCTTGTGTGTTTGCAAGCTAGAAGCCAAAATCTGGAATTCAACACCAAAAATTCTGAGCTGGGAAGTCGTGTGAGGCCAGCTCTGAGGACCAGCTGCTTTGTTAACAGTGGGAATTCTGCTCGAAGCTTACGGTCAGCCAGAAGGTGCGTAGCCATCCCCTGGGCTTCCAGCTGAGCAGCTAGCACAGCTGGCAGGAGGGTGGGGCCCCCAAAAGCCACCCTTTGGCTCTTCGATTGCGGTTTGGCCATCCCCCTTTGCCTCCAGAAAGATCAGAGGAGGCACCTAGCTGCACAGCTGGGTGATTTGCTGATTTTTTGGAGCTTTCCAGGGGGTTAGATCATGGAAACAGCTGAAACAGCTCTTTTTCTGGCTCCTTAAAGAACAGCAATTGTTAATTTAATTTTCCCTGACTCCACCAGCCTTTAGAAAATGGCCATTACACTGATTTTGCAGCAAGCACCAGACCCCCACACACCTCTATTTAAGGTTCCCTGGCTGCCTGCAAGGCTCTTTCCAGGCAGTCGAAGATCCATCGCCCCTTTTCTGTCCATGCTCTCCAGATACTGGGACAAATGTGTCAAGGAAAATGATGCTGATCAATTCAAATTCCCTTTTTGGGAGCCATCCAAAGTAGTACTCTGCACTCAGCATTGCTGTTGAGATCGATTCTTGTTCTTTTCCTCCTTCTGTGACTAATAGATCAATTTCCCTTTCACCAGCTACCTTCAGAGCAGCGGCTGTAAATCACGGTAGAAGTGGTGAGCTCAAGGCCAGGACAATCTGAGGAAGCTTCTTCAAATTTAGTGAAAATTAAACACCACATCATTAGCATTCTGTTGGTACCTGGACACGGACCAGCACGCAGTAACGTGCCTACACGGCTGCAGCCTGGACCTTGCAGGCTCCAGGTCCCTGTATAACATAGAAAGCCTGCAGCAAGGCGAACACCAACTACACGAGACGGCAACAGCTCTTGCACTTCATACCACAAGGAATCGACCCGCTGGTTGGGTATTAAGCATCTGTGGGGTGCACTTTGAAAGCTCCTATTATAGGGTGAAGGCTCGTCATCACAGGTTGCAACATTTGCAAAAGCTCTCAAAGTGAGTGATTCTGATAAATATCCTCAGTAACTAGCGTTTGCTCTCCTTGGTAGAAAAGGGACTGAAAAGCCAGAATACAGTGAGATGAGTGTGATGGTCACCTTCCAGGTTCAGGAATAAACGGCAGAGGATGTGCAGACCACGTGCGATACAAGGTTTTCCTGGTTTATCTCGGGCAAACTGCCCCTTCAGAGGAACTTCCCTGGGCTTCGCTTTGTGATTTTCCCCTGCCTCCTGCTCCCCTTCCTTGGTTAAAAGTCAAAAACTGCTTAGGTTGGTTCTCTTTTGACAATCTAGGCAAAATTAACACGTTGGTATTGGCCCATTGCACATAAAAACCTGGCAAAATCCTCCCCAGCTTCAACACTTTACATAAAACAAACTGTGCAACAGCAGCGAGCATCACGCAGCAGCACTCCCGAGGAAGTATGATTTGTGCAAGCTGGTCCCAGATAAGCTTGAGACAAGATGAACTATCCCTAACAGACTGACTAATCAATTTTAAAATACAAAAATATTCCATGCAAATGGTTCAAAAAGTTTATTGAATATTTAATTTACAAAAATCATATCCCTATGAGTTCTATGCAAAATTGGATAAAATAAACTGCATATAAAACCCAACCCTAGTACTGCAAATACAAGACAGAAATGAGGCCATGGAAGGGAAAGGAAAAAAAAAAATCATGACACATATATGACATTCATTAAGGATTGTCCCAACCATCCAAGAATTGGTTCAACATGATGCCTTTTCCCAGATCCATCATACATTTTACCTTTTTATACAGGTCTTCTATATTCTGTTGGTCCAAATTTACAGTTTATAAAAATTCTTTGCATTCCTTCTTAGCTGCTACACCAGTTCTGCCATTCCCGTTTTGATCAGAAGGTGGAAACAGACAGTACGCACATTGAACACGAGCACTACTGGACGCAACTTGCTATCTTTGGTAGGGACCCTAAGTCTGCAGTGGAGTCAGCCTTCTAGAACAACAAGAATTTCAGTTTTAGTTTTGGCAAAGAACAGGTTTAATTCTGTTGTTTAGTAGAATGTTACTGGCAGTTTCTGTTGAACATACAAAGTAGTAGAGCTGTTTCTTGTATGGTTTAAAACTGGAGATCAACCGATTTTAAATCTAATTACTTGTATTAACATTCCTCGACTCACGTATGGTTATGTAAAATGTCATTGCTGCACAGCAGGCCATTCCTTGTACAAAAAAAAAAAAAAGGATGTATTGCACACAGACATAACTGCAATCGCATCCTGCCTTTTGTTCTCCTGTTTAAAGCAATGAGACTATTCCTGCAGGTAGTCACACCGATTTGGACGCCAGCTGCCCTTTGAACAAGTAGGAATCTCGCTGAGTGACTCAATGCTTCTACAGTAACTTTTCCAAGTTTTCCTGGGAGAGAGGAGGGTGTTAAAAAAAAAAAAAGTAGAAAGAAATTTGGGACAATCGGTGCTAGAGTGTTTGCAGCCCTCCTCTGGGATAACATGAACAGGAGGAGCAAGGGGAAAAAAAAAAAAAAAAATCAATGCAAGAGCCAAGGAACTTCACTTTAAAAGAGAAGGAAAAAGTAACCTGACTGTTTCCTTCATAACATTAATATTCCATAAATACTGGACAGTATTTGATTAACTGCCATTAGCTGCAACTTTCAAGCATTCTCTTTGCTTTTGCAAGCGCTATCTGGAAAAGAAAAGAAAATATTACACACCGTCCCCAGTCCTCCCCACTCCCGCTTAGTGGAAATGCGAATAACCTGCATAGCCATGATTTCCTTAGCTGAAAACACTTAGTGGAAGACTAACTAGACTTAAACACTAAGTAAATCTGCTCACGTATGAGTAAAACATGCAATATTACAACAGACAGCTAACTGTCCTCCAAAAGGCTGTTTATGACAATTGCTAATTTGGCAGAGAAGAAATGTTTCCAAATGCATGAAAATCATTTTAAGAGCCTTCGTGAAGAACACAGTCGGTACAATATATTAGCGATTTCTGTGGCATAAACATTTTAAAAAGCATCAGCAAAGTATTAAATATAAAAGCAATATGTATATACCCCTCCATCCTCAGAAAAGCATCATGATCTGTAGTGTATTAAGTCAGATTTATTGACCGGGGAATTAAGGCATAACCAGCAGACAATAGTCTTTATTGTCTCAGCTCCACATAATTGGCGGGGAACAACCCGTATCGGCCTTTGCAGACACCCCTCCACCAGCCGTCGTCGATCATTTCGATGTTTGTGATGATGTCGTCCGGGTCAAAGGAAATCTCATCATCGCCCGCTGGAGAGAGAGAAGAGGGTCAGTGCTCACACAGGAGCCGTCCACGCTACAGGCGCTTCTACCACCCCACCGTCGCTAAAATAATGGCACCCGGCACCTTCCTCTCTCCCACCAGCGTGTTTGAACCAGACTATGCTATTGCTATAGTACCAAGTGCCTAATTCTTCCTATCTTCATTTCACATGAAAGAGACTACAAGACGAAAGGCAAAGGTAAAGTCCGGACTGACCTAGGCAACAAACAGTTTCCAAAGACAGGGTTAAAAACAAGAGCTTTGCTTACCAGCTTGATAATCATAAAGGGCTATGGCTGTAATTCCCAGTTCATTTTCATACTCATCATACGCATTTTCTTCTAAAGAGAAAGAGAGAGAGGAAAAATTAAAACCATGAAGCACGCTACCTATCACCTTTTCTACAGTGCTCCTCCTTTAATTCTGCTGCTAACCCACAGGGGAAGTGGGGAGCAAACTATGCAAGTTCTTAGCGATGCTGACATACCTTCAGAAATTGACTTTTTTCCCTTAATCACACACAACTAAACCCTGAAAGGAAGCATTCACAAGTAGGTGTTTAATGCAGTATGAAATAAACGCTATCAGCCTTATAACACTTTTGTAAAATGTGACAGGACAGCTGAGCCCCAAGTCAGTGTGTAAGAGATCATTTAACACCTTGTGTAGTGTGTGTGTAGGGGGAGAGAGAGGAGGAGGGGGTCTGCTTAAAATTTCCAGGTGTTCATACCGGAGCAAGAAGGTTCATTCTTCACCCCTCATTTAGTACCCAGAAGAGATGAGAAAAACAGGAATTCAAAAGAACTGTATTCTTTCAGTTTCATTAGTTTCAGACACCCTCACTCCACAGAACACATCGCACCAATTCCCAAGCCCAAGAACTACCGACAGAATTTTTCGCTTGGTGGGCCAGCACTGGCTCAACGCACGTTCAACCTCCATCTCGGCTTTGTTCTCACATTGAGCTGCACTACACGGGGTGGAAACGGTTACCCCTACATTTCTTTCTGAACTGACACCCTAGAGAGCACTGGAATTATTCCAACATCATCTCAGAAGTGTAAGTAATTTCAGCCTTGCTCTGGCCACATCTTCATTTCCTAATTAAAGTCTGCTGTCGGAGAATCCAAAAAAGTCTCATCAGAGAAAACGAGGACAGTGTGCTATCAGCACAGCAATAAGGAAATAATCTTTACCTTGAAGGGTTTCATATCAGAAAAAAACACTCTACCTGCTTGGTAATGGTCTCCGGCCCCTGCCACTTCATAGACAGTCTCTGGTTCATATTCTGCCTCTCGCTGGCTCACTGCTTCTTGGTAGTCTGTCTCTGCAGCTTTGTAGCTGGGCTCTGGCTCGCGCGCAGCTGAGTAGGCTGCGGTGGAATTCTTGTAGGCAGAGTCTGCTTCATAGGAAACTGCATCCTGCAGAAATATAGGTGAGGCTCGTCAGGGTTTTGTTAAAAACTTTCTACACTTAGGATCAAAAACCAGGTGCTGACAGTGATGCCAACAAACCTCATAGACTGGGCTCGAGGGTGCTTTCTGCTCAGCTGGCTGTGCCGTAGGAGATGGTGGTGGAGTTTGTTTTCTGGCTTTAGCTTGTTCCTTAATTGAAGAGAGAGAAAAATTTCAGTGCAGTTTAATCACTGATGTCATGACACTGAACAAGAAACACCCCTTCAATAACGAGAGAGGCAGAACATTCTGAAATAAACTGATGCGAGCAGGGAGCAGAAGAGGGCTAGGCTGGCTGGATCGTTAGACCTGCCAGAAGGTTTGGACTGGTAAAGCCTCAGAAATACAGCAAAGCAGAAGAGAAAAAAGTGAGGAAACAAAAACCACACCGCATGTACGCATACATGTGTTTAAAACCAGAGTACCCAATGTTCTTTGGCACGTTTCCATAGGAGCTGCAGGGTTTCTGCCTTCAGTATCTGCACTCTGTTCATTAGCTGGCTGGGCCCATTTTAGTGTAAGTTCAGAGAACCTGAAGCCCGCGTGTTCTAATTATACAACTGATACGTTATCTTTGATGAGAAATGATCCCGCAAGCTCGTGCAGGTCTGCTAAACACCTGCCAAGGCAAAAGACTGAATAGCTCAGACAAAATTAAGCCCTATGCACTGACAATGAGGGATTGAAATGTTCTGAGGAGTTACATGTAGTAGAAATAAAAGCAGTATTGCTATTGTATTCTGCTCACAAAGAAAGCAGATCTGAATCAAGGGTTCTGGCACTCAGTCACTTCACGCTGTGCCATCCCACCTGTGAATCAGAGGGCAAATCCACAACCATCATTAGGAATCCATTCATTAGGAAGCCAGGATATCACAGTGCAGGAAATGCTACATTCCTGGCTTGACTTAAAAAAACCAAACAAACTGTAAGACAGCTATTTCGTTTTGTCTCTCTTTACCATAGGGAGAAAGGAAACTGTGGACCTAGGGCCAAACTTTCTTCTTTATTGAAAAAAAGATGAGAAAACACACGCTATGGGAGACTGGGAGCTCCAGCTGTTTAGGTCCATTAAGCTATAACTCCCCAAAGGATCCTCAGGAGACACTGTAAGTCCAGAGATGAAGTGACAGGACTCTGCTATAAAAAAAAAATAAATTCTTCCTTTCCTTTGTTTGCCACAGCTCAGAAAAAATCCTTCTAACAAAGAAAGCAAAGCGTGTCTTGAGAATAGAGCCAGCTTTGAAGACAATTCAAAGCTCAGGGCTGTGCTTTCTGGAAAAAAAATCTGTCCTGATGCAAACAGTCCTCCCCCTACCTTTAACTCCTGTGCTACAGATAAAAAAGCACCAGCAAAGTGTTTATTAGAAGTCAAAACTAAGTTTTGGGACAAATTAAGTAGTATCAATCCATTACCAACATAAAACACAGCAACGGTTTGAATAACTTGTCTTAGGAAATGGGTCTCTGCAATCCAGGCTACCATTTAGGACAGCCACAGCGTAACTGCCATAAAACATTTAACTGGTGGCATACATTCTCAGGCTGGGTTTCCTCCACACAGAAAGAGCATCCTGCCTTGTTCTCTAAGGTAGCAGAGGCTAGATAAACCCTGAGGCACCCGTCGGTTCAAGCCAGCAGTTTGAAGAGCTCCCTGAACACCATTTGACTATGTGACATATGTGAAAAGCAAACCAGAAGAAGGATTACCAGCAACCAGGGCTCCTGAAGGAATGCAGCCCATATGTACATCCTCACCGTGGGAGTACGTATGCCCACATATGTACTTAAAGTGAAAGAACTTTCTGTCCGTGCGAGGAAGGTCAGTTAAAGAAATAAAGTTCACTCGAGCCAAAGTCCGTCCCCACCCTCTGCAGTATCTGTGAACGGTGTGCTGACATCCCTCCCTTTTTGTGCTCAGCGTGTGAGCGAGGGACAGCAAAGCCAGCGCCGTTTCAGTTTCCCCTTAACCTCATCCTCCCTCCCTTGTGTCTGCAGAATCACACAATTAACCGTGGAGATGTTCAGCCTGGAAGAATATTAATCATCTGGTTACGGTGAAATTTAAATACCAGCTTTGGAAATAAAACTTCAAATGTGTCCAGGCAACAGAATCTTTGATGAAGCACAAGAGAAACCAATCATAACGGCTTGAATTTAACCCACACTTACTGTAAAAATAACAGTAAAGAAAGAAAGTCATTTTTGAGAGAGAGAAAGGGGGGGGGAAGGGGGGAAAGACAACAGTTCAATGACTCACGAGAACCTGTGAACACCACACCCTGACATCCTGCAGCAGCACCCCACTACGGGGCAGTGTCTACCACATCTGAGCAACCATCTGCGAGTCCGTCCTGGATTCCAGATGTCTCACAGAGGATGTTGAGACAAGTTCATATGCAGGAAGATTTATTAGTGGGGTCTGCAGCTGGTGGCATACATTGGATCTAACAGTGAAAGATACTTTTGGTGGAAAATAAAAACAAAAGAGAAGAAAGAGAGAGAGAAGAAAGAAGGAAATAGTAAAACTCTCCCAAAGCCAGCCAGGAAGAGCAGTGACAAGAGTCACAGACAAGTATTCTCCTCTGGAAGAGTCTCTTCAGCCCAGGAAGTGGCAATGATGAAGATGATGAGGATGACTATTTTTCCTATGCATCTCCTTGAGTACTACGTTCCTTTCATCAGTCCTGCTCAATCTCCCTCCCGGTTATTCCTGCTTGGGACACCATTAGCAGTAGCTGCAGCAGGCTGTTCCAGCACCAGTTGCATACTGGTTGGCTCTTAAGTCTCATGTATGGCTCAGTAGCATTTATTCAGAATTTAAAAGGCTATCTCTTTTTGTGTCCTAGGCTGCAAAGATTAGTGGTCAAGACTAGGATACATATTTTGGGATAGGCTAAATAAAAAAAAATATATACTAAAGGGTTACCCTATGTGATGTCCGAGACACACATGGTGCGTGCTGATAGACGGCTGGAGTCGCAAACAGGTAAAGCACAGGTACACAGACAGGCAAACACACAAAGAGCTTGAAAGCCCAGCAGGAAAGAAGGGAAGTATCTTTTCTTAAAAGATTCTCTTTTCTTCTAACATTGCATTGAAACAGACTAAACATGCTGCTCAAATGGGATTTGAATCCTACTGACCTCCAGTTTCCTTCGAGCTTCCTCCTGTTCTTGTTTCTCCCTGGCCATCCTTTGTGCTCTCTCAGCTTCTGCCTTCCTTCGATCTTCCTGCTCTTTTTCCTTGGCTAGGTTTTCAAAGTTAGCTCGAATGCTGCTTGTTTTATTAGCAACTGTAACATTTGAAAAAGTTTAAGTCAAATGTTGTTGTTTAAGGTTTTGTATAGAGGTAGCCTGGAATGAGTTTTTAGTACAGATTTCTGCTAGGATTGAACATGTTTCTGCTTTTCTACTCTCTGAGCACACAACCCATTCAGGAAAGTCCTTCTATCCCTCTTTCTCCCTCTCCCCTACCACATCCAAACCTCTTGTGTATTTCTCTTATATAAAAACCTCTGCAACACTTCTCCCTCCACTCCTTCATGGTGCAGTCTCCACCACTCCCCTACTCAGTCTATTCTCCACTCTGATGCTTTTTATTTTCCCTCAACTCTGATGACCCTCAAGGAAAAACAAAACAGAACAAAACAAAACCAAATCCCAAGAAACCAAAACATCTTCTCAAGGGAGGAGGGAGAGAGTAGCTGATGGTGCTAGAAACCTGCAAATACGGCAGTTCCCTCTATATGACTCTTACTCAGCACTACCACATCACAGTATCCCGGGCTTTTGAACATCATCACCTCCACAGAAAGGATTTGGGGCTAAGGGCTTACCAGCTTCTATTGGTTTGGTCTTCTGATAAGTTGATGATGGTTTCTCAATATCTTCAAAGGTTGCTGCATTCTGTCAGTAAGGAGAAAAGGAGTACATTTATAGAACACAAATTGATGAAGACATTCAGACAGCTTCGATCTGTTGCATTTCATTGTGCTATTGAACCCACGGCTTTTTTCAGAACACCAAGGCAAAACCAAGAAGAATCAAAACTAGACAAAGCAAATAATCTTTTATGTAAGTCAAACTACATAAGAATTAATCTTCAGAGACAGGTTTAAACACATTAAAATCCTATCAATTAAAAAATCCGTCGTTATGAACAGATGACTCATCAGAACAAAAAATGAGGCAATGTCCTAAACATTTATTGTGTAGCTGTTGTTGTTCTAATCCACATTGTGCAGGACTTCCACCAAGGTAAAAGCATCCAGTTCCCTTAAAGGAGCAGATATTGTTAAAATATAGGGAGCATTCTGCACACAAATACGAGGGTTTTTTAAAAAATAATGGTCTTGAGTCCTGATGCCACAAGAAAAAAAAAACCCACAGACTTTCAAACTCCTCTACTTTCTCACTTTCAAATGTCCTACATAAAGCTGAGAGTAAATTAATTCAGTAGATAAATCTCAGTGAGGACTTTTTCTTCTTCTAGCTTTCTAAATTTAAAAGTAGGGAGGTAGAAAGGGGGTATCAGCTGTCCTATCTTTCACTGTTACAGAATAATAAAAAAAAAAATATACTCCTAAAGAGCAGGTCCCTGATAATCAAAGTGGGCAAAGTTGGTAGGTATCAGACACCTGTTTTAAGCAGTCCACTAAAAGGACATCCTCAAGATATAAGGCATTAGCTAGTTGTTAGAAGACATGACAGAAAGGGTGGTGTTAATGGATTTTTCTCACTCCTTTGTATAAATTTTGTTATTCTTTCCATGTTTTGTATCTTTACAGACTGTTTAAGTCACGTCTGGTTTCAAGTAACTTACCTTATCCATCCGATCTTTCTGTACACCATACTTCCCACCAAATCCTTTGGAATAATCTAAAAGCAGGATAAAGAGGTTAGAGTAGGGAGTTTGTTGCCCCTCCCATCTTTCCGCCAAATGCAAAGAGCCATTTCAAATGCAAAGAGCCATTTCAGCTGCATGCAGAGACACAGTCACAGCCGCCAAAGGAAATGCAACTTGATCTTTGATGCAGAAAGGATACATAACTGAAAGAGCCTTCAGGTACACCAGCAGATGACAGATTGTGGGCCACATGCACTCTTTGAGAAAACATTAAGCTGAGAACTGATAAGGTATCAAGCAAGGAATAAGGGATGAGCCCTTCTAATGCATCACTTCTGTAACACAGCCTTTCACAGCACCAATTCTTTGCCCTCTGCAGTAATCACATATCCTAAGCCATTTTGCTTTGCTCAAAGGAGCGATATCCAGTCTTCAGTGACCACAGAGGTGTTTTGTTTTTTTTTCCTCTTTAAGTTGGCAAATTCTATGAATGGCAGGAAAATATACAACAAATTTCTAGTGGATTTGGTTGTGATGCTCAACTGATGAACACTAAAGTCATGGGTAATAACTCCTGCTCTACATATGGAAAGGGGCGATTCCACAGGACAGCACGTGCCAGCAACAACTCACCACCCCAGAAATGGGGTGACCGTGCTCTTCTGTACCACCCCTGAGCTGCGCACTCTTACTCGCACCTGGTGCTGACTCTAGTACTTCTTATACTCCAAAACCAGTTTAACTCACTAGTGGCATTAATAATAAAAACAACAAACAAGCCCTAACAAGAGTAGCATTCAGCTTTTTCTAGGGAGTTGTACTCCAGAGAAATATCTGACGAGCACCAGAGCCAGCACAACAGAAGCAGCAAGAGTGTGTGGCTGGAAAAACACTTCCTTCTGGTGGCAGTGAGCTGTAGGAACGTGCCCTTGGACTTTGTAGATTGACAGGCTTTCCTATACGTCCCTGGAATACACTGACAATTACTGCTCCTCCTCTCAGCCCCAAAAACACTCGGGTCCCCTAGCCAGCTATTTTAGTGTTTGTACTTGGGCTCTGCTAAGGCACATCTGACACTCGAAAAGTTTGGATTTGTGTCACTGTAGCACAGAAAAATATTGACTATCAGAATGAACAACCTCATTTTCTTCAGCTTTGTATGTATTTTCAGCCAGAATAAATATACTACACTTACATTTTCCTGATCCAGACTTCTCACTTTAAGATAACGGAAAACCAGGAATTCATGGTTTGTACCCCAACTATTTCACAATGAATAAAGAGAGCATTATAACAGTATTTGCTCACCCAAGAACCACAAACATTCCCTACTTATTGTTTTAAAAGACTACCATCATTTTTAAATCATCTTGCCATAACCCATTGCTTGTTAATGGTTACATGCATGGTCCTTATCTGAATATTTTTTCCAGCAGTTTGTCCAGGCAAAATTTCACATTTAGACTCTCAAACTGGTAAGCACGATGTCATTAACACCATAGTATAATACTAGACATAGAAATGTCGTTGTATCGCTATTAACTAAATGCATAACGTTGCAGAGCTGTTAACTAAACATTGGGTATCTGTTTCCTCAATACAGGGTTGTTTTATGTAACATTTTAAGAATTAAATGGAAGAACATTGCTAGATCATGTAGGCATAGAAGAGCAAGAAAGTGTCCGCACATTACTAGCATCGATCTACTCAGAAAACTATTTAAGACTGTGTGAGAAGTGGCTGCACTGTTAAGAAAGTAACAAGTGAAAACGGTGCCTTGTTGAGATTCATGCTTGGCTAGTTTCTCCTTGTAATCAAACCCCACAGCAGATGGGTCCTGCCTTTCTGTCTGTACACCAAATTTCCCTCCGAAACCACTCTTATAGTCTGAAAAAGCCACATGTAATAAATTAAAATAGAGAAAAATAAAGAAGTTTAGTTAGAGACACTCAAAATAATTTTCACAGTATTTCTCATTTACCGATAATTTTGGACAGTGGAAAAAAAAAAATCTCAATACACTTTTGTTAAGAGTAAATTCAAAAGAAGTTTCCAGTTGAGATTAAGAAGAGGTCAACGTGATTTATCAGACATAAGAACACCATTCTGAAGTCACAGACAAAAAGCACATCTCAACATTTTTCATACATACTGCATAATGCACTTGCATTTGATCAACATTAGGAACACAAACACACACACAGTATATTCACCAAAACAAAACAATGCATAAAAGGATATAAGAGAAGGAAATGAGCTTCCTCATCAGTGCGGTTAACATTTGTACACTACAGATCTGACTTTTAACGTGGTGTTAAGACAGGGTCCGCAGAGACCATCCTTCAGATATTCCTACACAGGACTGTTTAAAGGAAGAAGGAATATTCCTGCTGCTGCAGCTCTCAGCTGACAGCTATAAAAATTCTCCACTGCTGCCTTAGAACAGCCATCTTAATATATGGCATAAAATGAGGGCACAAAAAAAAAATGGGTTCCACAATACCCTCTCACAATGATCTGCTGGAGCATACAACAGAACAGTATTCTCAAGATAATTTCTAATTTCTTTAATTTAAAAAGAAAAAAAATTCTTTAAGAGTGGTGCCAGGCAGAGGGCTGGGGAGCAACTGTTACTTTGCAACTTTCCTTCTGGGTACCAACATTTCACAGGAACGGGTACCTCACAGGCAAGAAAGGACAGCACGAGAGAGACTTCCCCTGCATGAAAACAGGGGTATACATAACATATATATATATGTATATACTTAGTATATATATGTGTATATATATACTTCGTGGAAAGTATAAAAGAATTGCTAGTTTGTGACTTGCACAACATAACTAAAAAGGAAAAAAATAATCCAGGCTACCTGCTGATCCATAAAGCTTCTCCAGTGAGAACTTAGCACCAAGTGTGAACTTTCAGGGACTCGGTATCAGATGCAGTGAATCTGCTTTGCAGACACCAGTACAACCAATACACAGCAACCGTTCAAACACAGAAAAAGGGGATTCACGTCAGCTACTGTAGGGCTGTGGCCAGTGATACCAGGGGAGAGGGTTCACACAGGGAAGAGGAAAGTCAAAACGAGGGAAGTCAGAAAGACCAGCAAAGAACTGTGAGCTGATATACCTTTCTGGGATTCATGCAGCTGCACTTTCTCCTGGTGATCCCAGCCAAGCGCACATTTGTCTTGTCTGTCTGTCTGCACTCCAAACTTGCCTCCAAAGCCCTTTACATAATCTGTACGCATGAAGTTTCAGAAAACATTATTGCAGTTCATGACTGTAAGCAGTATTTAATACACAAACCAGTAACATGTTAGGAGATAAGCTGCCCTGTTGTTAATGTTTTTCACTCTTTTTCCCCCTGCTACACTGCCTTGACAGAGGGGGAGACACCCATTCAGCGGCTCTAGGATCCTGATGCAAAGAAGCACCAGAAATCCAGTGAAGATTACAGCACACAGACTCAATAATATTCTAGGATTTGACGAATCTGACGCACTTTCCACCTAAAGCCAGATAATACGCCCATATATAGGCACAATGTAGGTTTATAATGAAGGACTTGATATTGCCTCTGAATACCACGGATCTGTGCTGTCACACATTTATTTCAGTAACATCCCTACGGCCATAAGGTCCCTTGGAAATCAGACTGGGAAACTCAGGGACAGTTTACAACACCTTCCTTTTCATTTAAGGAAAATAAAAATCTGCATACACAAAGGGCAAACACACATTTACCACAAAAAAGCCCCAAACAAAATATTTTTTTCCCCAGGTTTAAAAGGCTGATAGATTTGAACCCGTATTTTTAAATAAAATAATAAAAACCTTTCTGTGATTCATGTTTTTCCGTTTTGCCTTGATATTCAAAGCCAACAGCACTTTTGTCCACTTTGTCCTTGTCAACACCATATTTACCACCAAAGCCCTTGGAATAATCTAGAGATAAGAGTGAAGAATTTTGTTTGTAAGTGTTCAATAACAAAATATTACCTTGAAAAATTGTGATAATCACATCTGCTGATATTGTATTACTTATTAAAAGAAGCAGTGACATCCCTGGTTAATCTTGATTCCAGACACTGAAGTAATAAATTCTTTATAAGACATTATCTCAGGATGGAGAATAAAATAGCATCACATGTAGATCAACTGCTGGGCAACATCAGCAATCCTGCTACTTGCCTCCTTGATAAAATTCTTAAGACGCTTATAGTAAAGTGAACTTCAAAAACCACGTCAGCAGCAGCCTGGAGGCTTTTAAACAAACACTCCCTTCTCATTAGCATTTCTAGAGTGCAAGCATTTCTTTGAGATAAACAGAAAACAGAGAGCAAAAATGTCAAAATTTTTCAATAAAAGGGTCAAATTTTGATCAGATATGCCTGGAAACCTGATTAGCAACACAATATTAAATCTAAACACTACTAACTCTGATAAATATTTTAATCTACAAACAGCCGATTCTTTTAGAAACACATCACTGTTGTGGTTAAACTGCTTACAGTCTCAGTAATTCAAGTTACAGCTGTTCAAAACAAGTTGCAAAAAAACATCCAGACACACCTATGTGCCCTTCTTCCAAAGTAAAGGCAGTTGGTTCATCGCTTAAAACCAGTCAGAACCTGTTTCAGGCTTCTTTTTCAAAAGTCAAAGTTTTCAGCAACATAATGTTTATTAAGTGTTCACTTTCAGCAGGTCAGGAGTGCAACAGATGTAAAAAAATCAGTATTTTACAACACTGCCTACCATGAAAGCCTGCTACATCAGTGTGAACCCACCAGCACGTGTGCCTACTCACCCTTCTGGGACTCGTGTTTCTCAGTTTTGCCCTGGTAATCAAACCCCACCGCACTCTTGTCCACCCTATCAGCCTGTACTCCGTATTTTCCACCAAAACCACTTGAGTAGTCTGCGTTGAGAGTAAAGCACAATAAAAATTAAATGAAGAAGCTTCTAATGGAAACATCATATCCTAGCAACTGAGGGGGGAAAAAAAGTTATTTCAGAACTATTACTCTTTATCACACAAAATCAAGTTTGATTTTAAATACAGAAAATAAGGTGGGCAACAGTCCTACAGTTTGTGATGGTTTCTCTTGAATCTACTCCCTACTTCCAACAAGGTGCAATACAGCAAAGAACAACTCCCAGTCTTTCTAACACGTCCTTGAACATCACTTCTAAAGGTAAGACTCACAATGACACACCATTTCCTTGTCTTAAAACCTCACTAACTCATGAAATTGCTTTGAAATTCATTCTTACATCTTCTCTTCCACCCAACCCCCTCAACATTTGATTCATTGAGAACGTCACCTGGAGGCCTGACTAAACAAGGTCTTGTACAAACTGTAAAAGAAGAGAGATCTATTCTATTATTTATAGAAAACATGTCTACAGAAGAGGCTACCTCATTACTTTACCTTTTTGGGAGGCATGCTTCTCAGTTTTCCCTTGATATTCAAATCCAACAGCTGACTGGAAGAGAAATAAAATTGCACATGTGACAAAGAGTTATTGGTAGAAAAACCACATGCACTTTGTGGACAAAGAGCATGGAAAGCTCCTGTGTCTTTCCATAATGCTCTGACCTTCTTGATCGGGAGCATAAACACCCGCTTAACTTATAAACCATGCTTGTTTACATGATAATTTAGTACAGCTACACATGGCAAAGGTTTTTGTCATCCCTTGCCCAAGCAAATTGTAGTGGCAACATACTCTAGTCTTGCTAGGTTCAGTTCAGCACAACAGGAATTCAGCATTTCCATGCAGGAGTTGCTGCAGAGTCTTGGAACAGAACCCCAGTTATGCTGCCCAGTAGCTCATGGTCCAATCCAAGAGTCCCAAATCCCTCTTTCTGTGGCATTCATGCTGATTTTATCCTCACCAAAGAACGCAGCCTAGCTAAAAGGCATAATTTAACATCTCTCTTCTTAACAACTTTTTTCAGTCTTCTTTTTAACTCATCTCAATTTCCCATAAGGGCTTCTTTCTATTTTGCTTTAAACAGAAATTTATCTCCGTAACAGTCAGTGTTGGTTCACTGCTTAACTTCACATACAGCAGGAAAAGCAGAGCCTACCAGCATTTTAAGGCAATGAAATTTCTCAGCTGTACATACAAAAGGAGAAACTCAACTCCACCGAGTAGCTGCAGTACAAGATGACATCGCTTACCTGGTCAACTCGATCAGTTTGTACTCCAAACTTCCCACCGAACCCTTTCACTGAATCCACTTGGGAGCAATGCTTAGAAAGTTTGGATTGATATTCGTGTCCAACAGCTGACTAAAAGAAATTGGAAAGTTCAGAAACAGCCAGCAGTTCTGCACAGTTCTTGTACGCGAGAAAAAAAACACTGCACTGAGTAACCTGAGGATAAGCTTCGTTACAAGGATGCATCACTGCCACTCTCCGGGTGGAAACTAACGTTCCTGGAAACTGCTACTCACTTGAGAAGTTTTTACAAGACTGTCACCATGCTACCAACAGAACCTAGGCAAGGGAAGTGCCAAGGATCCTGATAGCAATGACTATTTTCTGAAGACTGTTTTATGCTCTGCATTTTTACTTCAAAAGCACACGAATGAAAACAAGACAGATCCAGAAGGAACCTTGATGGTGTTCATGCAGAATTTAAAATAAGGAATAATTCCAGATAAGATACACAGCCTTGTATTCAGGCACATAGCTACAGATCTGTTTTAGCTGACATTAGATTGCAACCAAATATAACTACAGCTAGGTTTTCCATTGACACTCTTTTAGGGAGGCACCCTGATCTTCTGCATACATCAAAATTAGGCATCTTCTCTCTCTACTTTCTCCTTACTGGCAAAATGGCACCACAATACGAAGTGGTGCATCCACAGGCAGAGCTCCCCACGCCAAAGGCATCCCAGCCCCGCAGGCTCCCATTTGAGCCCGGTCCTGGAACTCGAGCTGAACACAGCAAGCCGAGGCACAGCTACATCACGCCGTGACTGGCGTCAGGAAGACACAGAGATATGTAATTACACACCTGAAAGTACATCCGGTTAGGTTTTGCTAGTGTTACATGAATCCAGTGCTAGGACACCCTTCTAGATCCTGGAATCGATGCTGGAGCCCAGCACCTTGAGGGGTGCTACGTAACACAGACAAAATGTTTTTTTCTTGTCCAGTGCTAGAATTGAGAGCTGGCTACAGCAACTTGCGATTTATGATTTACCTCTTTGAGTCTGTTGCTCAAATGCTTACAACTCCCGTCAGAGGCAGAAAGAGAGGACTCTCTAACCTGCCGCACACAGCCGTGTCCAGATGGAAAGGCTGCACCCTGTGTCACCCTGTGACAAGCGCCTCTCCTGACTCAGCACCGCTGTGGGTCCCAGCACCGGTCCCCGTGCGCGGGGCAGTCGGCATCCGCGGCTGCAGCAGAGCACCCTCCAAACAGCTGCCCCAACCTCCAGCCTTTGAGGAACGAGAACCTGCTCCTCTTGTACCAGCAGCAGACAGCTGGACCAAGGTGAACTAACTGGAGGACACAAGGTGTCTAGAAATTGTAACTTGGCTTTTACAGTCTTTGCTTTCTTTTTTTTTTTTTTTTAAACATAGTTGCTGGGGAGAACATTCCCAGCACACAGGAGAACACATTACTGCGCATAATGGCTGAAGTAACTGTCAGATAACAGAACAAGGACGTCAATAATAGGACATTACCTTACCTTATAAGCATTATAAAAAGCTCTTTTCTTTTCCTGACTGAAACAGTCATACTCTTGTTCATTTCGCAGGTGTTCTGTAGCAGAATAACTGTTAAACGTGAGAGAAAAGACTCCCACTTCCCTTTCTTCTTCCCCTTACCCATTAAGACATGATGCTCTGAAGATTCCAGGTTTTATGTGGTTTTACATGATCTCTCTTTTGTTATGCTAACTGATGTAGGTAAGGTTTAAGCATGGTGTTTTCTTTAGGCAGTAGCAGAACTTTCTGCATTTCATCAAACACCAAGCACTACAACAAAGCCCTTTTTAGAAAAGTCTTAGAAAAATATTTTTCTTGGAAATCTGTATTTTGGAGTAAATTGCTCTTGTAATTTCTCACCACAATACCCTGCTACATTTTAAATCAGTTACGGAGGTCTGGCATATTAAGTCAGCATGAAGCTTTTGTCCATAATGCAGCAAAAACTTGTACCATCCACAACACTTCAGCAACACTCGTTTACTTCAGGTAGAGGCAAACCTGCTAGCACACCTGCACAGAGCTATGGATAGCTGTGACAGAGAGATCTCAACGATTACGTTTATAGAACTATAAAGAAAAAAGCTTTGTTAAAAAAATAAGTTCTGAATTTCTCCTGCCACCAATATCACTCAGATGGGCATGACCATCACATTTTTTCCTGATGATTAATTCTGGTCTAAGGGAGTAGTACTCACTTTTGTTTCTTTTTTTCTCACGGTCACAGGTCAGGGATAAACTGCTGACACCAGAGAGCTATGCAGTTGCAGAACAGGCCTACTGGCTGAATCTGCTCAGCAGTTCTTTTCCCAGATTCAAAGGTTAGGTTAGCCTATCTCAAAGGCCCAGTGAGAATTATACAGTACTCTGGAATACAGGAATCCAGCAAAAAATTAAGGCTGCCAAATTACTAGAAAGACAGAAAGTAAATAAAGTAAGAAAATAAAATAATTCTTATTCAGGAAACAGTTTGGCTCTTATTTTAAAAGAGTACCTGAAAAAAAAACTAGCCAGAAGTTGATAGCCTGTCTAATTATCCCATGGCTAACAGAACTACCTTAAGAATTATAATTCCTTTTGTTAATAGAGTGTAACTTAAACAGCCACTAAGTTCTTATGTAAAACACTACCATCTGACTGAGGTATGACTTTTTGAATACTTGGATTATTTGTCACTGTTCACAGTTTGACACTGTTTAAGAGAGCTGCCCTGTAACTTAAAAGCAGCAGCACACCCTTTTCTGCATTTGGCAACCTCTAAAGAAAAGCTGGCACAGGATTGAAATAAAAAAAAATACTGGATTTACTAATGCATTAAGTACTTTGCTAATTTGGAAATATACATTTAAAAATCTGAATCTTGACTCCAGAGGAATCCACTCAGTACATAAGCATGCAAACTTGCTCTAAAGACAGAGCAAGCATCAAACAAAAACATGTGGGTCTACTGCACATGCCAGAACCTATCAGAGATTCCTCATTTGCCACCTGAAATACTTGTTCCTGATGCTTCAAGTGCTTCAGTTCAGTTCTTTGGAACAACTTTGCACCTTCAACAAGCTTAACTCACATGCATAGCTGGCCATAGGCAAGGAGAGGCTTGTATCATCCCAGGGAAGCATTCCTACTTACTTTATCCATGCGATCTTGTTCAACGCCAAACTTCCCTCCATAGCCATGGGAAGCTTTTGGTCCTGTTTCAAGCTCTTTCTCTTTGAGGTTCTGGTGTTCTTGGAATACATTCTCTCTCAGCTGATGAATACTTTAAAGACAGATAATTAAGCAGCACGTTTTACTAAGAAAGTTTCAGAACATAACTTCAAAAGTATGCATAATAAAAAGATTATAAAAACATAATCTTAATTAAAAGTTGGGCAATTTGTATTTTTCAAGCCCTTCCCATTTTTTCAGTGCACAAAGCATTTCATCATATTCTGAGAAATAGAATTTATTCCACTGCAAAACACTGACGGGGGAAAAAAAATTAAACAAAATTAAAGCATTAGTTTTAAGAGTAACATGGAAAGGTATTTTGCTATCTGAACAATCAATTACCCAGAACTAACGTGTGTCTGAAGCATACTCTCTTCTCATGCCCTAATTTAAGTTCTTTCCAATGCTTTATATTTAGATGGCAACTTTTCAAAATAATGATAGTCTCTTATCATACAGTCCCTATGGTAACGGGACTCTAATTCGAACTGAGCATTTTGGACACAACTGTAACGCAAAGTAGGGATGCAAGGAGACAGGCACCCCTCTTCCCCAAGCGTTCTCTTGCGGTAAGCAGAAACTGAACTCAGGGTACTGCAGGCTACATGCAAGGATCAATCAAGATGGTAATGTGTACCTTAGAACACTTCCCACCAGAGTTTAAAGTTTCCTCAAGCATAATTCAGCCAGCAGGCGTCCTCGCTGCCCTCCAAATGGGGCAGAATAAAACTGATCCCTGCAGCAAGCCATAGAGTCCAGCCTCTCTCCCTTTGCAACACTAAGGACATCTTCTTAGCTTTATACCATGAGGGTTGTTGCCCCAGAAATACACAAGCAAAAGCAAAATGAACACCACAATCACAGATTTCCTACAACTGCTTTAGACACTTTACATAACAAGATTCAGAAAATGTATAATTTCTGTCTCACATAGCCCTTTGTGATGCATTCCTTTGCTTTTCTGCCAGAGTGCTCAATTTCTTACTTTGCCAGAATTTTTATGAGCTTAGTACCAGTTTTCTAAACAAAGTCTAAGAATTAAGAGATCAAATATATCTTTAAAGTACCAAACTGGAGCTGCTCAGATCACCCAGCACAAACATCTCCCCTGGCAGTATTGGCTCTTCCACCAAAACAGAACAAAGAAACTTCCCAGACACAAAGAGGCAGGAAAAGTAACATTTCCAGTTACAAAGAAAGATTTAAGAGTCTCTACACCATAGTTCTGATCTTAATTTCAAATCTGAAGATGCTGACATATTTGAAAAATCTGGCAAATAATCAGTCTTCTACAGAGACTCTTGTTTTAATTATGAAGATACAAGTAACCGAGAACATGAGCTGATTAAGTCGCCTGGGATTGTGACTATTAATAAATTCAAGAGAGAGCTGCTTTACTTGATGTGCTCTTGATGGCCGGATCCTTTCACAGTTTTAGCTCCCCAGCGCTGTTCCTTCTCACTCACATCATTCTACAAAGGACACACATGAAAAGAGTTAAAAACCCAAAGACATTACTAGTTATCTGCACTTTAGAGTTCACAGCAAAAGCCTTCAAGCACTCTGCAAGATCAGAGGAGTTCGAAAAGCAATTGATACCCCCTTCACCTTCAGCCCTGTGCTTTGTCCACTGCTGAAGCACATGGACCACACATCCCACCCCAAGAAGGTGCTGCTTCTCAACACAAATCTCTTCCGTACTGACTTCACCACAGCACCCAGCCAAGACAACGCAGTTCAGTTCATCATGCACAGGCTCAAAACCCCAGTTCTCCCTCCTTCCAGGAATATGCTCCCAACAGTTTATTTTACTGAGATGCAGTTGCCACCCTGAAGAATTACTCTTTATCATGCTACATAACACGCTTCTGCTGAATCAGTAAAATTTGAAAGCCATACCACAAAATCAGGATCCGTCTCCCAGTCATCCGCTCCGTCATACTGGTTGACAGGGATGGCGTGGCCTGCAGTAGCCTTCCACATCTGCAACACCATCAGAGGAAGCACCGTCACACTCTGGTTACACGTCAACTCATTCTGTATTATGTATAAACTGATAGACACACAATCCAAAATTCCCAATAAAATACGTTATTTAACCACACGAACAGAAGCTAAACTTGCAGTGAAAGCAGATTTGACCATCGGCTCTCAGGCTGTCTTCTCAAGCTGGCTCGAAAACCCCTTTTAATTTTCCCCTTGGCACTGCAAAAAGGAATCACTGACATGATTTCAAAGAGAACAAGGAAGTCCTTCCTTGCCCAAATTAATGTGTCTTTTCTTCATTCGCTGGACCGAAAGATTCCTCTTCAAACAGGTCTCCAATCACGTCTCCAAAGACCATCACTAATTCTAGATCCCATGCATCTATTTAAGGCATAGGAAGAGTTGTTTTTTTCCCAGCCATTACTAACAATGAGCATGACATTGTTTATTAGGCAGTATAACCTACATTGTTTCCTCTATTGCGTAATGAGTGAAAGAAATCCAAACAACTGTAAGAATTTGCATGCAACCTAGACGTTAGTCCACCTGCCTGCAACACCAGCGTACAAGACTCGCAGCCTTTCTCAGATAATCCCTGGTGAAACACCTACACACACTCAAGTGTCTTGTCTGACTTTTGGGAGGAACAGGACGAGCGCTGGAGTACTGACGGCAAGAAGCAAAACTCATCAAAAGGCAAGCAATAACATCGAGAAACAACACTGAAGACTTTAAAGCACTTAATGATTTTGGGCATCTCACTTTCCGGAAACCTCATCCCCTGCGGGGTATCAGGTTGGACACTTTAATTAACACTTTGGAACGTGGCTAGTGAGCAGAAGAGCTGACCTACCTGGTGCTAGTGGGTGTATTTCATACCCTTTATACCAGGTAAATCAAAACAAATAAATTCTAAAAAGCAAACCAAAAACAACCAAAAAAAGCTTTCTCAGGTACATGAGCCAGAGGAAGGATTTTTCTTCTTCATCACTATTCCACTAGGGTTCAATTCTTTATCACACCATCATTCTGTCCACTTACCTTTATCTTCCTAATTAAGAAAAAAATGTAAGGATAATTATCATGGACTATTTCATACAGAAGCATAATCCTGTAGGCGGAATGAACACTCCCTTTTAAATAAGTAACTAATAAACCACAGGTAAAGCACACAGAGAAAAAAAAACATCGATTGCTCTACAGCCTGATAGGATAAAGCAATGAGGGAGTTTTATGGAGCATTTCAGGACTGGTAACAAGAACAAAAGCAACTGATGAAGTGATTGTCAAACAGCAAGGTGGGAACGGACAGATTGCCCCAGAAGGAGGGTGTCAGAGCAGATGACACCCTGACAAAGCAGCAGTGTGTTTCCCCTTCTGCTTCTTCAGGTCTCCCATCTCCAAATTCCTATAGCAATGAAGGACCTAGCACTTATTAAATTACTTAATACCCAGAAAACTTATGAGATGACATATTTATAATAAAAACCAGTGGAAAGTGGAAGTGAACTCAATAATGAGCCTGAATTCCTCTTCTAAACAAAAGCAGAAGTGCAAGTACCACTGATGTGGTTACTCCAGGTATTAGGTTGTGTGAAACTTTTCCTCCCAGAGTACATGGTTCAAGCATTCCCTTGATTGTTTTCCTTCGTGCATTCATCCCCACTTGGGCATTTAAAAGAACAAAAGCTAGATCCCAAAGCCTGGATTTCTTTGCTTCCTCCTCAAACTCTCACAAACAGTAACAAAGGAAGGATGGATTTCACGCGCACGCCCTTACAAAATCCACAATCCGCCACGTTCCTTCCTAAATTACACACACAAACGCCAACATTTTTCCACACCTCAAGCCTGCACTCTATAAAGCGAATTCCAGAAGGGAGCAGAGCAGCCCAGGAACACGGGGTGCCAGGCGAGACCGACTCCCGGTGGGGAGCGAAGAGGAATCAGCCCGGTTTCCGCAGCAGCTTGCTATTCCAGCATCTCTTCTGAAGCAAAACGTGGAGAAATATGATCTATTTATGAGTCACTGACTCACATGGTCAGATTTCTGAAGGAAAAAAGAAAACGCTACGGTTCAAATGCAAAACTTGAGACTAAATATATGCCTCGAAGGGAGCTCGCCAGCTCGGCTCTGCCCCGGTGCTGTGACTAACCAGCAGCCACCGCATCCCACCCCTCGACCCCAGGGCCTGCGGACACGCTCCCGGGAGGAAGGCAGAGGGGTGCCAAGGCTCTGAGCCCGGAAGGTGGGCTCATCCCGGCCTGGTTCCCCGCTGGGGACCCCCCGGCAGCACCCTCAGGGCACCAGGGGACGAGGGCAGCCTGGAGACCCCTCTCATCTCCGGTGATCGCCTCCGGCCTGCCCTGCGCTCAGCCCCTTCCCCTCATGGCTGCTGCCTTCTCCCAGCCCCCCAGGGTCCTCCAGCAGCCGGGTTTTCTTCTCTCAAGTTACCGGCTGTAGAACCTTTGAACCAAGCGCTTTTTATAGAGTTTAAAAAAAAAAATAAATGAAGGAAAAGTCACGTAAGCCCGGCTCGGCCTTTCCCCGGCACACGCCCGGCTGCCCGGGGAGGGGGAGCCCCCTCACGGCGCTCCGCGGGCAGAGGCCGGGAGAAGCCCTTCACCCCGCGCACCGCCCGGGCCGGCGCCTTCAGGCCGCGCCCCAGCCCGGTGAGACTCCGCGGGACCGGCCGGGCCGCCACAGCCCGACAAAGCCGCCGGGCCGGGTCTCCCCTCCATGGGCAAGGGGGGTGTGGGGGTCTCCCGGGCCCACCCCTCTCCTCCAGCGGGGACAAAGCCCCCGCGCCCCCTCCCCGCCGCGCTTACGCTGCTGCCCGCCGCCGCTGCCCTGGCTCCGCTCCGGTGCTTCCCGGGCTGGCGGCCGCTCCTGCCGCTGCTGCTGCTGCAATTTCCGCTTCTCCCGAGCTCCCACTTCCTCTTCCCGCCCGGCGGGGCGGCTCCAGGTGGGAGAAGGAGGCGCCGCGCCCCGCCCCGGTTCCCCCGCACCCCCGGCCCCGGGCCGGGCTGCAGGACAGGCCGGGGATGGAGAGGAGGCACAGCCTTACTCTGAGTCCTTTGGGAAAAAAAAAGGGGGGAGATATATATATATATATATGAAAAAAAAATCCAAACTGTAGCTACTGCGTTCCCTGTTTTCTAAAATTGCTGGGGAGAAGGAGATGACCAAGCAGCATTATTTCAAAAATGCACCGTCAGGGGCTTAAAAAAAGGCTACAGCTGCTTTGGTGTCGCTTTGAAC
Source organism: Syrrhaptes paradoxus (assembly GCA_013400615.1). Classification (NCBI taxonomy): domain Eukaryota; kingdom Metazoa; phylum Chordata; class Aves; order Pterocliformes; family Pteroclidae; genus Syrrhaptes; species Syrrhaptes paradoxus. The sequence continues at coordinate 40,743 of VZTO01004297.1, forward strand.
ACACTTTTTTCCTTTTATTTTTTCATCTTAATACGCACTTTTGCATCATCATGTTTTGGAAATCGCAGCTGGGTTGTGTGGAAGGGTTTCCTTGGCTTTAGCAATGGGCAAAAGGGTCCCAGGGCATCGAAAATAAACAGATGTCGAAAGGAAAACAACGGAACCTGAACCCTTAAGAGTTGTGTACCCAGTGTTTGTTTGTATCTTTTGGAGGAGGGAAACTGACTAAGGACTGACCTTTCCAGCGAAAAACAGTACAAGTAAATGCACAAGTCAAACGGTAAGAAGGATAGGATAAGATAAAAAAAAAAAAAAAAAAAAGCCCAGTGAACAGTTTCACAAGTTTTGGAGGGAGGAACTCCAAATCTTAGTGGAACAGTGACCTCCAAGTCACCTGAAGCCAAATGTATGCAGTTCACAGTATAAACAGGCTCAATTATTTTTTTCTATCACTTGATATATCGCTTTTCATTCACCCATTCCTACATGCCACAGAAAACCACAAGGTGCTACCACCTCAATTAGACTACAGTTGCCTTTTTTTCTTGCAAAAATCACTATTAACAAAAAAAAAAAAATCAATAAAATTTAGAATAACTTGTGTTTTATGCAGTGCACCAAAACTGCGACCCTGAAAATGGAATTATCAAGTGAAAAAACACTTTCCTTTTAAAGACAAAGGAACCCTTTACTTTCCACAAAAATGTCACGCCTCAAATAAATAAAAACTGACACTGTTATGTTTGAAGAGTTATCTGAAAATTACTTTTGCTGAACCCCTCCAGTCTTTAGTCTACCCAGTTCCAACCAAGAATGCTGCTTTGAACTGCTTCACCCGTGCTGCTCCGAGTTTTGGCATGATAAATCACTTACTGTCCGTAACACACCGCAAAAGCAATTTCTCATCTTTTAGTTCTACATCAGTTTTGAAAGAGAAAATTAAGTAACTTAAAACATCTGGTTTGCAATTCCTTGTCCTCTAAACATGCAAAAAATTGGAAGTTTAAAGTTCTCTCAAGTAATTCTACCATCCCCTTATTGCAGATAAAACGCGTACTTTAATTTTTATAGCACTCTTCCCCATGAAAGCCTTTGAAGACAGCGATTTACAAGAAGTTACGTTTAACCGAGCTTTACTGTAACATGGCCATATGCCTTTTACACATGCACCTGCATGTTTTTCTTTCCCGGAGGGTTTATTAAAATTGAGTGAGAAGTGTTTTTCTCGATTTCTCCGAGATACCTTTGTTGTGTAATTCAGAAGGAAGTCAACACACAAGTTCTGCCAGTTTGTGAAAGCTTTTTCTATTTCACTCATTTATTCTAGCTCTCATGTCAATTCCATTGTTCCGTAACAGTTAAGGTTTTACAGCCTTAAAATAATAAACGTATTTTCTTTTCGTATTTTACAAGTCTATTTCGCGTTGTTTTCACTTTTGAGAAGCAACAATACATGACTTTGAACACCCACTATCACATCAGTGACCAGAAACATCTATGCAATGTTTTTCTAAACGGTGAGGTTTAGCTGAACAGTGAGTCAGGATATCCTTCTGCAGTTTCATTTTAGCTTTTTCTAGAAAAAGAGATTCTCTGAAAATATAAAAGAGACTGCAAATCATCAGATAGCAACTCATACAGACAAGCTAGACAAACAGATGCATTACTGAACAATGTTTAAAGCATCAATCACAATATTTCTCCATTCCATGCATTCCACAGCCTGCTGTTGATCTAGAGGACATGATGAAATACGCTTCACTACCGCTTCCATTATTCTGTAACTTTATCCTTCTTTCTTCTCTTCTACACAAGACATGGCTTACAATATATTAAAATTGACATTAACAGCCCTATTGTGACCCAATTTTGTACCGGTTCTCTCAACTCTTAGTTTCTCCCCAAATATGAAAATGGTCATAACCTCATTTTATTAACAAAGCAACTGTTGCTGCTCTATAGAACAGCACTTCAATCTTCATCACAAGGATCAGAATACACTGAAGTTGCGTGATAGTTTTTGAGACTATTTTTTAAAAGTAAATCACAGCTCTAACTACGAGCAATAAAAGGCAATAAAGCAGTTTTCGTTTGAAAACTGGTTTTCAAAAAGTGATTAACTTATGAACTTGAACAGTTCCAAAGAAAATGTCACATTGAACGGAACATTTATCTACTGGAGAAAAGTCATCATTTGAAACAAGATCTACAGGGCAGCAAACAATCATGAAGATGCTTTATTGACATTATCCACTCACCACAAAAATATCTGCCTGCATACAATTAGATCTTAGCTTTTCAATAGTGTTTTATTGGCAGTGGAAAAATGCATCAGTACTTTACTGAAAGAAAGCAATAAATAATACTGTGATAAAAATAGTTCAAAAGTAGACTGTACATATTGTTACATAATCTGAAAATACACAAAAGATTAATAGAAAAACAGAACAGTGACAATGAATTTCAGTTTTACAAGCAAGTTAAAAGTGGAAAACAATATAAGAAAAAAAGACATGCTATATATATCGTTGCATAATAAATAATGCACCATCCGAACAGATTCTTGCTGGCTTTTTAATGCGCCATTTACTGCCATTTTCTATACCAGCATGGGATACATCTTCTACTCATACAGTCCAAAATGGCTACAACCATCCAATTAAAGTCCAGACAACTCTTTAGAACAAGTGTACAGAACACAAAAGATGACTTACATAAGAAAAGTAAGGCCTTTATTAGGAGTTGCACTGCTTTAGTTTTCAGCCCCTTGTACCTTCATCGTTCACTACTCATCGGACATAAGACCGCAGTGCTTCGTGATTGGTCCAGTAAAACTGGTTTCACCAGCATCTTGCCACAAAAATTTTCAATCAAAAAGATCTAGGACAAAAAAAACCTCTCTGTGGCCTGTGGATTACGACCAGGAATTATTATGAAGTCTATCTTCCTCAGTTAAAGAAAAAAAAATATAAACAGTTCTTGTGTTTATGGCTTGTTTTCAGTCACTGTGAAGATACACTATACAGATACAGCAGAGAGTGTTATGACCGAGTCAATCACTTCTAAAACGTGTTTCATAGTGTTATAGTTCTTCCCAGCTTTTCAAACAAGTTCTATTTTAAATAAAGACAAATTCCCACTATTTGACAAATCCTCTTTGTGGAAAGGTACAGTTCCAAAAAGAAGAACGATTGTGTACCATACCTTCTACAACAACAAATGCTTACCTGAAAAGAAGCTGGACTTGTTTTCAGATCTAAGCTAACATTTCCAAAAGACAAAATATATACTGCTTGGTGTCATGATACTTTTACAAAGGTATTAAAATCCTTTTCACCTTCAGTTTCATTATTAAAAAACAATGATAATTACAGTAACTGCATAATTTACAAAAACCCTATATTATTTATAGGGACATATACATACAAGCATTACAGTACATTCAGTTGGAAAGACTAAAATTAGAATAAAAAAAATCAGCAATGATTTTATNAAGTTTCTGATAAACAGCTCAGTAGTTTAGCAGTCATGCATCAATTATTGCCATGCCATGACCATGATGTACACAATTTGATTGCCTTCTATCATCTTCAGTTGCAATGCAAATTATAGCACGAGGCCAAGGATTTCTGCTTCCTAGATTTTTACCCTACATCATCCGACTACCAGAAATCCTGAAACTTAAGACTTCAATCTCTTGAAACTAAAAAAAAAAAAAAAA
>VZTO01004297.1:45231-58257 GCA_013400615.1 Syrrhaptes paradoxus
AAAAAAAAAAAAAAATAAAAAAATTTAAGATTACCCCCCCAGAATAAAAACTGACAGATCCACATGATCCAAGTTGCTATGTGCAAGTTTCCCTTCTCAATGTTTCATACCCAAGAACTCTTTGGAACTAAACCTGTATGTGCAAAAAGGGTCGGAATTTGAAGAAAAGGCCAACACATGAGTTGGGAGGGATGCTACTGGTGAGAAGGAAGCTGTAAGCAGAGGAGAGGCAATTTATAGCTCATGGAAGGTACCTGCTAGCGAGAGAAAGATTCACTGCTTTGTTTTTTTTTTTATATAAAAATATTTAGTTTCCAGACTTGTTTGCAAAATGAGAGAAACACTGTTCCAGAAGAAAATACAGCAGAGGCTGCTGAAGAAAAATCATTCCAAAACCTGGAGTAAGACAGGACAATGTATCTTTCAAAAGCCAGAATACTTGGATTTTGTGTTAAACACCCTTCTGTTACCAAGCTAACTTATTGTCAGCTCCCCAAATTTAGGCTGCAGGTAGCTAAATCCAATCAGACAGCCTCAGCAATCGCAGTGGCATGAAGTATCCAAGAACTGGAAAACTACGCAATTCCCTCTCTAACAATTCAACATGGAATATATTGTAGTGGGATAACTTTGACCAAGCAAAGACTCTGAAAGAAATGGTATGAACCGCAGTGTCACTCACTGAATTATTTTCTTTCCTTTCTATGCCTAATTAAGCTCCCTTCCCTCCTACCCATTTGCACTAGCTGTTTCATTAACCCTTTGATTCCAACACTTTCTGCATAGCTATTCAGCATGGGTCCTTTTTGGGGCTTTAAAAAAAAACCCTCAAAAGAATACAATCTTTACAAAAGTAAATATTTAAACACTCAGTCCTAATTGTAGGAAATAAGCGCTGTATTTTCAGTATAAAGATCTACTCTGAAAACACGAAACAGTTTGAGTGTGTAAATTCACTTTATTAAAGCACCTGACATTCTATTCCATACGTAGCTGCTTTGCTACGATAACTATCAACTTTACTCACCAGGAGAAGGCTTTAACAGGAGTAGGTCCTTACTGTAGCAGAATCCATTCTTTGTGTTCCTGATACATTGCCTATTTCAAGAAGCACGGGAAGACATGCAGAACACAGCATGCATGTTAGTTTTCAAAAAAAACCAACCTCACAGCAATTAGATTACAGCTACTGTACTCACCCACTCTCAGGTTGCAAGTTAGAAAAAGCAGAATTTGTTTTACAGTTTATCTATTAACCACTTCTATTTTCAGTGACAAAAAGAAATCTAAAAAAATCTGCATGCCAACTAGCACACAGAAATTGGCAATGGTTATTTTGAAAGCACTTTTAAAAAAAATTTATATAGTTTATGTATCTTTCTGTTTTTTTTATCACAAAAAGAAAGGGGTTAACATGGTAAAGACTTATTTTAATTTACAAAATTTTCCACATGGATTCTGGAAAATATTTTGTGTTATTGACTATTTAAAACAGGTCACATTTTAGAGAGTAATATCATATGCAAAGGTTGCTTCTTTGAGCTTTAATCATAAACACAATTTTCAGAACCTAAGAACAACTCTGACAGATTATGCTGAAGTTCTTGTCCTGTCTATTCCAGTTAAACACCTTTTCCATTTATTTTTGTTTTCTAAACAAATTCAAGTGAAAGTTTATTCTCATGGTACTAAAGAGACTGGTTTTAAAGAGACAAGATACCTCATGTCACGGGTGACCAACTTCCACTTCCAGGTGGGATTTTTTGGGTTTGTTTGGGTTTTTTTAATACATATCTGTGTGCACGTACACACATACATACAGATCATCAAGTACACAGCAATGAATGAAGTAGGGATTTCGCAGGGTCAAGATTTAAATGACCAATGCAAGGTGGGGGGTGGGAGGGGAAATGCACCTTTTACTCAAGTTTTAATAATCTCAAAATTATCTGAGGAAGTTTACTCACATAATTTGTTGAATGCATTTTTAGAAATAATGAAGGAATTTCGAATGAATGCATTTTAGAATGAATGCACTTCAGAAGTGGGACTTACATCGGTCTAATTGCTGCTAATTAGAAATTATCCATCATGTGATTAAAAGACTTCTACTAAAATGTCTTTTTTTTCCCCAGTTTAAAATAAATTTATTTCTAACAATAACTCATTTTATTACTCCAATGAAGTAACAAGAAACTCCACACTTAACACAGAGTCCTGAAATTATAAAGCACCCTATGGTTAAACACAGTGTTATATATACAACCATGCGCAAGGCAGATGCTTTTATGCAGCAAAAAGGTAATTTGAACTTAATTTCTCTGAAATCTCAAGCAAAAAAGTGCATCATGCTTAAAATAATACAAAATCAATACCATCAATCTGCATCTTCTTTGGCTGCATAGAGGGTGAAGACATTGAGGTTGTAACTCTGAAATTTGCAGGAAGAGTCTCTGCTGATCCAGCAGCTAAACCTCTTATGTCCTTTGGTCTAAACTTCTTTCTCCATGAAGGTGCTCTCCTAAAGCTCTTATCATCATCCTGTTACATTGAGAAACACCATTAGCAATTTAAAAAAAGGCAGGATTGTTACTGACACTGAAAGCATTACAATGACAATCTGAAGTACATATATCACCACTGAATTAGTTAATTCTCAGAACAATTCAGGTGCAACTGCAGCAGAGGTCTTAATTTGCAACAATCTGTGTTCGTTTGCCAGAGTGTAGGCTCTTCAGTTCTGTAACTATGGAAATTCATGTGCTCGGCACATTTTGGAAATGTTTGTTCTTTAAATGTTTGTACTTCATGACTTGCAGTAATTCTTAAGTGTCACATCACTCATTCTTAGGGGATATGAGGAGCGGAGCAGATAATAAAAGCTGCTTTGGGAACACGGACATATAGAGGCTTAATTTGAACAACTGCTTGTAAACAAAAAACTGATATATTCAGAAAATCTCAAAGAAAGAATTTCAAGTTAAGATTTCTCACTATTCAGTTGACAGCTTAAAGAGGTGTAGGGTAAACGCTTTCACTTAACAGTTCTGATAAAGTTCCATAAAATGCATCAACAGCTCAAGTAACTTACTTCATCAAGTCTTCTGTCAGTGCCCATAGCAAGAAGGTTATTAAATTCCCTCTCCAGAACAGCACGAGCCTAAAGTTTATAGGACAAAAGAAATGGAAATTAATTCCAAAAGATTAGCAATTAGTAACCTATAGTGATTTTTAAAACTTAATAAAACCCAAATTGTTTAATACCTTCTTATCAGATTAATAAACACACTTAGTACGTGACGTTACAATTTAAGCTGTAACTTAATAAAAAAATTTAAAGATGACTTAACAGCTCCCCCTTCCCTTGTGATACAAAGGTTCATTATTTCTGTCTCAAACTTAAGTATTTCAGAATAAAAACAAGCAAACAACAAAAACGCAAAGTTTTACACTAAAGTTCTGAAGATGGGCTATGAGAAAAATATTCAAGCAATATTTTTTGTTCAAGCAGATTTAATCAACCAGAATTGTTATTAACAATTAGGAAACAGTAAGAAAAGCATAGTCCTATGTACTTCTCTTCTAGGATAACGGACAGCTTTCCATTTCTAAAGTTTCTAGAGCTGGGAATAGAAAGCCACGCAGTTACCGAAGACTAAAACAAAACCAGTCAGTTCAATTTTTAGCCTTCCTAGAAGGGAGAAAAATCCTATATAAAGTAACTGCTCCTTGCTTACCTGTGTGTTTTGAGTGGGTATTTGTAATAAGAGAGCTAATGCATTGTAATCAAATGATTCATCTAAGGCCACAAGTGCACCATGAACTCCGCTCTCTAGAAGGTTATTCGCGTATTCTTTAAGACCAATGGAGACTACCCAATGGATCATTCTTTCATTGCTCCAGACAAGGACATCTATGGAGAAAAAAAAAAAGTTGCCCAAGATATATAACACAGCAAAGACAATAAAGATTTCTGAACAGTCCTATTATTAAAAATCACAATAAAACCACACAGATGCAAAATTATGTTAGAATAGGGAAAAAAAATCCCACCAAAATCAAAACTTGTTCAAAAATCTCATCCTCCTGAAACATTTGGTTTTGTTTCAAACTTCAGAGCAGCAAGTGTTTCAAAAAAGCCTGCTTTTGTAGCACATCTCTGCATGAGTGAATGATTTAATGATGTGTTTCATGATTCACTGCTCAGGGTCTGCATCCAGACACATCTCCTGTATTTAACACTTGATAAGTTATAAACAATTCCTTCCTCTAATACCTTGGGGTTTTTTTATAATAATTTTTTGAGGCAGATAATGACTAAGGTCAAGACAATGCACTAACCCTTAATTTCATTCTGGCTTTCTTCTCTTTTTCTTTCAAGTTCTTTTCGATCATAATTCAGTCTTCGTAGGCACATAATTCCACACTGAAAACTGTTTCTATTTAGAAAAGAAAAAAAAATTAGGAAAAAAAACCCCACACATTTAGAGATAAAGGAAACATTTACTGGAAGTTATGTCTCCAGATAAAATCTATTTACCTGTGAAAGCTGTCCACCATTTTAAGTTGCCCCCGCAGATCTTTTTTAGTTAAATGATCCAGCATCCGAGCATCAACGAGACATTCCATGAAGTAGCTGCGATACTGAGGGAGCCCCAGGCTTGGGAGCCATTCGTTGCCAATCCACTCGTGGTTCATGTCACCATATGCTAATGTCTGTTGTTTTTAAAAGATTAAGGAATAAGCTTATTAAAATGAGAAATAAAAGAGAAAAGCTTTTTTAGACNCATTCTTGAAGAAAAAGCAATTCTAAATGCTAGCTTTGACACACAAAACACCAGGCACTTTTTGGATAAAACTTCTAAAAATGAGATTTTATAACTATGCATCTAATCATTCCTTGAGCAACAAAACTCAGCAGCTCCTTTTCTTCAAAAGTCAGGGGTGGTGATTCATTTTCACTGTGCAATTAAGNTTGAAAGAATAAAGTAAAACAATGCCTACTTAATTCTTAGCCTGCAAAGATAAGCAAAGAAAAATACTGAATAGTACATGTATGTTTTCTGAAGAAGTCAACCTCATGAAGAAAAGCAAGTTTAAATATCCACATCAGCAAGTAAAACTGCCTTAATGTTTTAATGTTGAAGAGTACAAAAAAATATGCAAAAAGTAATAAAAATAAAATATACTAGCTATACAGTTTTGATGCAAGAGCTATAGAATTTCATTTTGTTAAAATGCTGAAAATGCTGTATCCCTTGGAAATGGGGGGAATCTTATTTTTCACATGACCATAATAAATACAAGATATCAAAGAAATAACTCCAGGGGTTTTTTAGTACTCTTAGCTGTTTTCAGAAACTGATCCTAATCAAGTAATCAAAAAAAAAAAAGATAAAAAATCCATTCTTGAAGAAAAAGCAATTCTAAATGCTAGCTTTGACACACAAAACACCAGGCACTTTTTGGATAAAACTTCTAAAAATGAGATTTTATAACTATGCATCTAATCATTCCTTGAGCAACAAATTGTCAGGGGTGGCAATTCATTTTCACTGTGCAATTAAGAGTCAAAAGCTTTATTTCTCCTCTAGAGGAAGCACCTTCTAGAAAGGAGCAAGGCTGTGTAGAAATGCATTTCTTCACGCCATCGCTAGGTAGCAGACTGAAAGAGCGTGTTACCCACAAGCTAGGATTGTTATCACTGACAGTCTGCAAAGGCGTGTCCCAGACGTTGTTAATGGGACTTAAGGAGGTTTAAGGTGGAGGGCAGCCAAGCAAGAAGAGACTACGCTGTCCAAAGATACGGGTCACAAGCAAATCCTGAGTTTTGTTTATGTCCCTGTATAAAACACTCACCTATCTCAATGCCTGAAAAGACAATTAGGATTTGTCACCACTTTAAGGGAACACAATTAATCAAGGAGGATTACAGAATTAGCACACAGAAATCTGCTTAACTATCCAGACTCAGTAGGGCTGGCAGCACACCTGTGGTGGTGGCCAGGCTGAACGGGACTTTCTGCAAGCAGAAGTCTTGTTGGACTTCTGGCTTCCCGCAGAGCCACTCCCCACCAAAACACACCACACTTTATGTTATGAAATTATTTAAAATTTGATCTAGTGCGTTCAATGTATAGAATAGGACAATACTTGTTAAGAAAGAGTAACTACATTTTGGTGATTTGTAAGCTAGAGGATAAATATTTCAGAAAGACAATAAAGATTTCTGAACAGTCCTATTATTAAAAATCCTTATGTGTAGCTTTTTGTGATGTACTATGTAACAAAGTATTTTATAAATTTTAGTGATGAACCTCCAGATCTTGGGAGTTCTAGAAAACATTAAAATAGTTAAATCACCCAAATATAAAAGTGTATCTTCCAAGTATGCATTATACAGAGACAAGTCTGTAGCTTCCCCCTCTCCCCATCCCCAAGCCACACCAAGTGTTGCTAAAAGAAATTGATATAAAGGAAAAAATAGATACTTTCATGCTCTAATTATTGTGACAGTGTACATATAGTCTATAATATTACATAAAGTTTCCAACCTGAGCCCAGCTTCCCTCCTCATCCTCCTGTTAGGTGGTTAGAAAAGCAAAAGAACACAAATGTATTAGTATTTAAGTTTAGTAAGGAGATCAATGTTTAAAATGCACTGCAAGTCTCTAAGTCACACACACAAAAAAATCTAGATAAAGCAAGCATCATGCATTGTAAAAAAAAAATTACAAAGGCACTCATTTTCATATGAGAGGTTGCAAAGCCCATGTGGTGATTAAGTTTTCCACAGAGAAAAAACTTCTGCACAAATAATTTTGTTTGTCTATTAGTTAATCAGATCAGATCTCCATTTTGCAGATTAAAAAGTTTTGGTTACAATCTTATCAATGTTGATTTTTTTCCCCCTTTCTGGAAAAAACCTATCAAGATGCAGGTTACAAGGTTAGTAATTAGAAGAAGCAATGATCCAGAATTTTAATGCATTAATTACAAAAAAAAAAAAAAGACCAAAACGCACTTGATTCAAATGTTCAAAAAGCAGGAAAAGCACTCTAAGGAAGTGGCAACACTGTAAACTAACCGTTTGTTGCGTGGCTGTAAGATTTTCCATTTCTTCATGTGTTACCCAGACATTTCCCGTGGTCTAATATGACCCCACAGGGAAGCAATCCCATCCAGTGAAAGGAAAGCAGTAACAAAGAGGAGAGGTTGCAGAACATATAAGCAATCGGTACATGTAAGGAGCAGGCATGGGCAAAAGCAATGGTTTCCAAAGTCTTAAGTATAGGTATAGCTATCGAAAGTAACGGCATGGAATAAAAGCCTATTAACATGGATCACTTTTCTTCCAAGATACTAACAAAATTGAATGTGCTAAATAGCTTACACTGAGGTAATTAACGGGCAAACACTTGACTCTAATCCGAAAAATGCATTTGTAGTCTAGTACATAATCCTGGGAATCTCAGAGATACCTTTAGATCGCAGGGCAGACAGACTCACGAGAGGGAACTCACACTAAGTGTCAAAATTCATCACAGAATAGAGACAGGTGGACTCCTAGTTTATGTAGGCTGAATCAGTTTGGAGTTAATGGCCCTATACACGAATTAAGAGCCTCCAACTATTTTACAAATTTTTGTATGCAACTGTATACTTCGTGTGTGTCATAAATTCTTCTGAGGACAAAAGATGAGGCAAATATGTTCTCTAAGTATTCTGGATTATATACTTACACTGACATAAAACCTTCTCCTTCCCTTTAGAAAGATAATGCAGTTATTCCTTCATTTAATTTCCATGAAAGGAAGAAACATCCTATATGCAATGTGCTCCTCTACAATTTAATGAAATTATTTCAAGCTCAAATCCTACCAGTTAGTTTATGGTAGAATTTTGGGAAATTCTAATGGTTCTAAAAGATGTTTAATGCTGGATCACACTCCTTACCGTCCTCGAGGTGGGAGGGGCAGATGGACTTGTGAGCGACATGATTTCTTGAATGGCCAGCCTCAGCTTCAGTCTGTGCAGGGGATTGCTAATCCCAATTTCACGCTGTATTTCTGTATCGGACAAGGCTGACATGATAGCACCGCTTTTCACATTTGCTCGGCAAGCAGCCACGTACCAGGCTGGCATCCCAACCCACAGCTGAAACACACACAAAAAAAGAGAGTAAGCAGGATCTGGAAAACATTCCTGTCTCCAAAACCTTAAGTTCTTGGTAAATCTGTACATTGAGGATTTATTAATTTATTTATTTTGGAAGGGCCACTTACCTCCAACCACACAACCACAGTGGGCCCATCCCACTGCGCGAAAGGCAAACCTTGTCTTCTGGCTTCCTCAAGCAACTCATGCCTACAATAACAGATAGTTATTAAAAACAAAGAAAAACTAGTTACAACTAGATGTTACAATTTAAAACACTGCATTCAACTTCCTATCTTCTTTCCAACAGTTTGCTTTCTCCTTTCTCAGCCTTACACCCACAGCACACATACAAGGACTACACAGTGACCTAAGCGGAGCTAGGGAGGAAATTTCAGAGTGGCAGAGATGCTGGATTTTGCCTTTTGGAAATTTGTGTCTGAAACTGCTACTGACACTCAGTAGCTAGATTTCACTAACAAAGACCGTAAAAGCTAATACATATTTGTACACTTTAAAAAGATCTATTTCTAAATTGGGAATAAATGATCAGCTGTTTTCCTGCTACCACGGAGCACGTGGCATTAATCCCACTAATCACTAGCCCTGAACACATTCAGTTTGGCTTCACTTTGTTGTTTCAAGATTAAATAATGAGAAAAATAAATTAATAAGATACTAAAAAAATACTGTTTGCTAAGAACAGAATAAAATGCTTAATACTGTATTTACCAGAAAGGAATACAATGTTTTTTCCAAGCAGTTTAACTTCAAAATTGGTGTCTTTTTTTTTGCCTTTTTTGTGGTTGCAGTAACAGGAGAGAGAATTGCAGCATCATTTCTGCTAGATTTAGAAGTCTCCCTGTGTAAGTCAGGTTAACTGTGACAAAGCAAATCCTTTGGAGGTGAGCAGTACAGGGAACGTATCAAAAAGCATAAGGAGAGGTTATGATGCAAACTGGAAGGAAATGTTATGTGATGGGGCAAACACAGAAATAGAAAGAAACGAACCAAAAAAATGTTGATAACTTCATGCAGAAATTATTCAATGGATTCAAAGAGGAACGCAGCCATGAAGTGGAAAATTAATTGTGGAATTTGTTCTTATGCAAGAAGAGATAGAAAATTTGCTTGCACGGAAAACCATTAAACTGACAGTTCAAGACATAGCACAGGCACAAAACATCTCATAGAAAGAATTAATAGGCAGCTGCCGTTCCATCTGCAAATGATGCATCAATGGTTTTTTCCTGTAGTGGAGAACCTCACTTTTCCAGCAATTCCCTTCCAGCTCCACCAAGAAACTCACGTCACTCCAGCAACACATGATCAGATTACGTAAAGATCACAACTGACACACCAGTTTAGTTTCACAGGCCATCCAACTATACCATTTAAGAAGTGGTGCAAAATCCAGCTTCACATCTTTGTGAGAAAAAATAAAAAATTGCAGCAGTGTTAACAGATGGTATAAAGCTGGCACCGTGAAGGACAAAAGAATGCCAGAGGAGTAGCTGGCTACTGGAATAACTCTTAGGGGACAAAACCAAGGGATAGATGCCTAAAGACTTAATAAAAAGTTGGCTGAACATCACTGGGAGTGGATGGTCAAATGCGCTGCTGCAAGAGGGGAACACTTGTTGCTAGACACATTCAAAAGGCATCCAATGCCAGCTGTGGAGAACAAGAACTGTGGTCATAGGGGATGAGAAATGATGTTAAAACTGCAGGTGCCTGATGTAGCTGTGGACACACAAGGCCCTTTAATGACCATTTGAAGTATTTGTATTTGGAATGGCTCTTGGCAGGCAGAGCATCAGTGGAAAGTTAATATCCTTATTATATATTGATTTCAGGTATGGAACAAACTTTGTGTGTATAACTGGTTTTTAAGTAGAATTATCCTAAATCTAGGGTTGCCTTCCTTTTTGATTAATACAGTATTAAGTTTGTTGTGTTGTACACAGAAAAGCACAAAGACAGTTGTGGCAAACCCCAACAGTAGCACAGCTCACAAAGGAGATGAGCAAAACACTAAAAAACCAAAACAAACCACTAAAAATAACTTAAATTCAGTAAACAAAGAGCAACTGTTTACTGAAATACATCTACCTTGGAAATGAATTGCCACAAATATCTACTATTGCTAAATAACTTTCAAAACCCAAATTACAAACCTAATTCCCTTTAAGTAGGGTTTAATATTTCCATTACAGAAGTTCACACCATACAGATTAAGACACTGAACTAGACAACATTGGATTTATTTCAGCAACACATTTTCACAATATATTCTTTTGAATCAAGTATCTCTTCTTGTAATTAGACTTTTTTGAAAACAAGTTAAGAGCTTTTAATATATTGCTAAAAAATCCAAATGAGATTTATCGCAATTTCATAACAATCCTAATAAAATAAACTTACCCTGATTTTGCACTATCACATCGAATGGTAAACAAAAGGAAAATAAAACAATGAAGGAAAAAAATAAAAGTGGGATTAAACTGAACTCAAAGGCATACAAAAACAGACAAATAATGTATACTGTAATTTAATTCTGTAACTATAAATAGGTTTTTGTTAGTAAAGACATTGAATACTGCCCTCGGCCGGTTTGTGTGCATGCATGCAGAAATCAGAAAGATAAGCAAGCAAATAGGGATTAGAGACAACTATAAATAGAACTAGCTGTCATTGTTCCAAGCTTTCAGGTAGCTGGAATTCTTTTATCTGAATACAGGATTTTAGAAGTGAAGAGTCAGCCTCCAGAATTTGTTTTAACCCCACCCTCCTCCTCCAATATCAAAGTGAGAAGCAATTCAGAACAGCTTCACCGCTTTTTGACAATGAGCAGCTCAAGACAGCAGCAAGGGATCTCTGACACGTTGTGATAATATTGCTTCCTATGTTCAGAATACCTGTCAGGATTCTGAAACTTCTGGATTCAAGTATATTGCTGGGATTTTTCAACAGTAGATTTGCTTCTCATGGAAGTTCAAAGGGTCCTGCTGCTGCTCTCAGCAGTAAGAGTAATAAAACTAAACGTTATGATAGGTATAGTGTTCATCACCACAGACTTCTTCAATACCCACTGTCACTGAAACATCAGATACCTCCCTGTGAACAAGCACGTACCCATAATTATTTCAAACTAAAAGTGTTCCTTTGTCTAATACAGACTTTGCCTTTTAAGCAGCCAACAACATGCAGCGTGATGTATACTTTAAGTCATACCAGTAAAGTTTTGAAAGGCAGAATGTTTACAAAGAAAAGTCATGATTTATCTGCAACTGCATTTTTTGAACTTTTTAAAGCAAGACAGTATAGATTGTTTTACTCTAGAATGAAATTTGTTGCTGGTATTGAGAAAGATCTATATTGTTCAAAGACCAGGCCTACCACTATTTAGATATGACCAGACTAAAACTATTTATTCAACCAAGATGTGGTATGACTTTAAAGCTTGGTAGAAAAAGGAAAATCACAGATCATAATAATGTACGATTGCCTTCAGTGTAACAGTCTGAAGAAAAACAGCTGAGCATTCCGTTATACAAACAAAGCCACATTCCATTCGGACTTTTCAAACCAACACACTGCTGGTTTTCATTAGCAGCCACCAGGCATTATTCTTATTTGTTAACAGAGCTTAGGTACTGCAAGAAATCCCTCTTGCAAAGAGAAAATTAGCACCCTTTCTTTTCAAGTTCACTATTCTGTCTTCAGAAGTGAAAAGGCAAGACAGGTCTGATCTTGGTCAGCTTTTTTAACACACAGACAGCTGAACAGAACAGAAGCAACTGAAGTTCAATGTATATGGCTCAGCTTTGGGTGGAAAAATGCAAAGAATGCCTGATCCTACTTCCATAAATTTGAGTGTTTCCTGTATTACCATATAAGCATCAAGTCAACATTCCTACTAGCAGCAATATCTACCTCTTGCCTATGGTTACAGTCTTTTGTTTCGTCTCTTCTAAGCCTGGGAACAACAAAGCGTTCAATAGATACTCAAAAGGTGAACATTAAACTGAAGATTTTCTTGGACACACACATAAATTCTCATGACTAGGAAAAGGTAACTGCATATCTAAAAAGTACCATAAAAAAAGGAAATAGTCACAAATTGTTAAAAAGCAGGAAATCAGGGGTGTATGGTGCAAGGAAAAAAAGATTTTCACAGTTAAAATATAAGAGAGAAAGCATCAAGACAACCTCAAACAGAAAGAAAACAATTAGCAAACACAGCAGCAGTCAGCAACACAGAAGGAGAGACTTTCAGAGACACCTGCTAGAAAGGAACCAGCAGAAAGGAACCAACAAACACATACGGAAGGACATCCGTACAGAACATCTCATGCTTTCACTGTCAGCTGTTTCACACTCTAGAGCAAGTGACAGCCAAAGACAACTCTGGGAAATCTTCCAAAACAATTAAACCCAAAGCAGGTATTAAATATAATAAATTTTAACAAAGGTTGATAGGAGTCCACTTTTTGATAAGAGTCCACTTTTACCTCCAAGTTTATTACAGCATTTCAACAACAAGCTTTCAGCACTGAAATTTGTTTCAGACTTACCATGACCTATGCCTACTATAAATGTTCTGGAAAAAAACAGTTTAAAAAAAAGTCTGCAGAGGCTTATTAACCATAGCACCGCACTAGGCAAAAATACCTGAAAACAAACAAAACAAAAAACCAAACCAAAACATTTTTAAACAAACCAGTATCTTAACAGAGGATTAAAAATTTTTGATAACTTACTTTTTCTGCATTTTCCTGTTTTTTTCTGCCTGACCTCCAAGCTTGCTGAGACCTAATGCATCCTGAGAGGAGCTATCTGCTTCTCCCATGCCAACTACAAAAAAAA
>VZTO01004297.1:58606-71756 GCA_013400615.1 Syrrhaptes paradoxus
GGAGTCAGAAAGGAGTACACATACAAATTCACTGGCATAACACAGGGAGAGACGAGTTCAGGTCTTTTGCAAGTTAACAAAAACTCAGTAACTCACTAATGATACTTAATTTCAGCTTTTAATGAGTCATTAAAAGAAAAGTATCTACTAAAATACATCTCATTAAACACAAAACACAGTGGAAACAACTAAATCATGAAAGAAGGAAAGCATGTAACTGCAAGTCTAATTGTTGCTTCTTAAAGTCAGAATTGGGTGTTTAAAGTGCAATTCAGAGAGGCCAAAGTTGACAACAAAAGTTCGTGACAAACTGAGTCAGACAATGGGAGTCTGAAATACTTGAGTGGAATCCATCCCCAATACTCAGGCACTTTGAAAAGAGCATCTGTCAATCAAAATGATGATAATTTTGCGACTTATTTCTGAATCTATAGCTCAAGTCCTGTCTGTGAAAGGTCTGGAATTGTACATCTTGCATTTCTGAAGCAAACTTAATGCAGACCTTGAGTACCAGAAGAATTCTTCACATGAAGCCATTTCTGATCATTAACAAAATCTTTACTCTCACTGTTGGTGTAACATAAACACCCATTCATGTGTTCATACTCTACTTTTGAGAAACACTTCAAATATCTAGACTAAAATCCCACAGGCTACACAGCTTTGCAGTTTTAGGATTTTATTCTGATATTCTGAAATGATAAGTTACTGGTAGGTCTGACTTAGTGACAGATACTTACTTTCTAATGTCCCTAATATCTTCATGGCTCACTGTATGCAAAGCTCCTTTTTGGACTCTGTCCAAACGCAAAGATCGAGGTGAAGAAGGTGGTGATGTCTCACATTTTATTGTGGTTTTATCATCTCGTACCTCTTCTCTAGAAGCTGGAGACTAATGGAAAATGAATGAAAACTTGAGTGGTTAGCTGGAAATGCCAAAACATGAGTGTAATATCAACACTACAGGAAATACTGAAATTAAAAATCAGTTATTTCAGTATGAAAGGATTACTCTTGCCCTCACCATTCAGCAGTTGCCAATTTTTCTTTTGACTTCTTTCTGGATTTTCTGTCACCTTCAGTGACAAACTACTAAATTTCAGTCTTAGCTGGGGAAATGAGCAAGTAGCACTCATCTTTTATTCATTCATAGAGCTAAGAACTAAAGTAATGTCTTCAGCACCGTAAAACTAATGCACCCAACTTCAGTTTAAGCAAGTGTAAAGACAGAAAACCAGAGTGTCCTGGGAAAAGAAGGCATTTGGATTCTCATCATTACAAAGATTAACAATTCTTTGAAGTCAGTTTCTACGTACCTGTGGCTATGACTTATCTCAAAGTTTAAATAACAGAAATTAAGACTTGTGTGTGCACTAACATCTTTAAAATTAAATATTGTCTCATGAAGATTGCAAAACAGTGGTTACAAACACAAATCAACACAACAGTCCCCCACACAAGCAAAAAAACACAAAACACACAAGCAAAAAGAGACAAAACCAACAAACAAAAAACCATAAAATCAAAACAAACCCACACGTTATCTTAAAATGATAAACCATTTTACACTGAAAATCAAAGAGAATATAATCTCACTTTACTATAGGGTTACCCTGCAAATATTTTCTTTTATGTTCCTGTTCTCCATTAATGAGTTTGGGGACAGGAAAAGAGATGAAGGGGCACACCAGTAAATAAACTGAAGATTTTTACCTTTCTACGGTGTTTCCTTAAATCACTAGGCTGATAGATGCATGCAAAGAAAAGAAATTTGGAAAAGCGGTATTTATTGTAAACTGTAGCACAGATTGAAACAACTACCACAGACAAAACATATTAGGGAGAATATAAATAACAATTACAGCAATGGCACAGAGAAAGATACAGTGTATGAAGTACTCCTTTCAAATCAGAGATTACTTAAATATATCCCTGAAGAGGGGAAAAAGGAAGGAAAAAAATAATCAAGACCTATAGTTGGTTATCTACAAAAGTACTGTAGATATTTCAATGTACTGGTACCATAGGCAAATTAACACACAAAACATGCGTTATCTTCAGTAAGAAAAAAGGTAAAGTACATGGGGGCATAAGGCTTTGCTTTTAAAAGGTGAGAGGATTTCCAGTCGTGTGCCAAGGACTTCCCTTGAAGTATATAAACCTAGATCCTTCTCACACCTTAGCAACTTCTGCAGTTGTTTCCTACACAGCATGAAAAGCAGCCACACTGTAACAATGGTGAAAGAGTGGCAAGAGTATCCGATTTCTGTACAGGAACAGCTTTCTGTTCTTTTTACTAAGTTTAAAGTGCTGGAACATTTGCACATGAGTCTACCACCAGTTCTGTTTTATCCTCCATCCCCTCCAGAAGCCGCAGTATCTCAGTTCCTAGGGACTTCTCACCTCTGCCAGTGTGCAGAACATGGCAACAACCTTGAGCTACAGGCTGATTCCGAAACGAGTTTGATTTAGTGTCCTGGGTTCAATATCATTTAATAATTATCATATTTTGGTGACAATAAACTAACCAAAAATAAAGTCAGTCCCCTCTGAAGTTGGGCGGCAGACCCACTCTAACCCTGCTAGATCTTTCACCTGCTACATCCTATAACCCATCAAAATGAAAATGTTTACCATACTGAATAAAAATTGCCCACAAGAACTGTTGAAGGGAACTGTAGGTTTCAGAATTTATCAAGTTGATGCTTTTTAGTTAATTTCAATCACAAGGGGTTTTCAGATAGCTGAACTGCCTAACACCACTACTGCAGTTAGCACTAATCCTGCCATCATGCTCAAACTAATGCAATGTTCTATCAAAACATCAAAAAACCACCACAAGAACTCATTCAGACTAGTAATTCATAACAGCCATTCCAAAAGTTTCTAGGAAGCTCTTGTTCTGCAATTCTAGAAGCATAGCTTCTTGTTTTCATGCTTTCACAAAAACTTTCACAAATCAGTTGCCAGGTACTAAAACGTCAGACAAATGCAACTGCAGACTATGCGTCAAAAGCCTTTGAGTCACAATTCTTACACTCTAAAGTGCAGTTAATTATTTTGTTTCGTTATATTAAATTTTAACATAGGACACATGTTCTGATGTGGTTTCCATTAAAATAGCTACTTAAATTTGCCTCTGGTTTTCTGTTAGAGAAGTACTTAGCTTAACTACTTATCACTGTGAAAGAATATTAAGGTCTCCACATTTTGAAATCTGTTAGTTTCTGTAAAAGAAGTGTGCTTTACCCTGGATATACGGCTAGAGCTAGTATAATGGATTTTTTTTTTTTTTTAATGCAGGAAAGACAAAATGACTCCTTTTTATGAAAACAGAAATAGGCTTTTTGGCATACATACACATTCACTTTAAAAAGCCAGAAAAAGTAGTTAGACAAAACACTTGTTTGTAAACACTCCTATAGGAGACCTAAATGATCCATGTCAGTCATTTACAGTCCACCTGTTCTTACAGTGATGGACAGAATTCCCTGTCTACTGATTAGTACAGCACAGGCATGACAAGTGCAGTAACCCGAGACAATAAGGTATAGTCAGTGTGGTGTTGCATGTACAACTAGTACGTCCAGCTTCTAAATGCACACGCAAATCTGGAGACAAAGTAATGCAACGTATGTAGAGCTGAGTTACAGAAGGAGCTTTTCCTGGGAAGTGCTTGCAAATAAATACCTGTATCCAAGATGCTCCTTAGTGAGAGGTATTCCAAACATGAGAAACTGTTGGGTTTGCTTAACATTTATGTAAAAAAATGAAAAAGTGGTAAACCTGTATTTTGTTTTTACAGGTAGGTTTACATGCACAAAACAGCTCTTAGAAGGATTAATTTTGCTAAGCAATCATACAAACATCAAAAGAATGGATCCATCTTTCTCCACTTGCTGAACCGGTAAGCCCAAGCTACTACTTCATCAGTCACTAGGTCTAACAGATACTGCTTTTACCTACCAGTCTTAATAGCTAAAACAAGACGCTAGCTGTCATTACAACAGCTGTGATGCCTTCACAATCTTCAAAATTAACGCAATATATGCAAATCACTTTTTAGCTGAGTATTTAGTGAAATGCTAAAAATAAAGTTTAAAGCAGAGGGAGAAACTGGTTGCTGTACCAGGGATTGAAAAGAAAACATTATTTCTTCTAGGAAAGGAATCATAACAACAGAAGGAATACTTAGGCATGAGATGTTGACCAAATAATAGACTTGAGTTCTGAACGTTTTTCCTAATCATTATGACTGTATCTTACACTTTTTATAGAAGTTGAAAGGAAGCAGTAGAAAAACCTAGAGAAAGGAAAAATACAGCTGAGTAAGGAGAGGAAGGAGAATTTAAACAACCCATTTCCTCGAAAAAAAGGAACACTCCTCTGAAAAATGAAAGTTAATGGGTACTCACCAGCGTCATGATACCTAGTCTGTCCACTTCCCGCGCTGGGCTATGTGGGATCCGCCTTGGGGTGGAGCGGCCACTGCCAGGCGGGGAAGAACCAGCAAGTGAACCACTTGCATAAGGAGGAGGAATGGAGCTCATGGACCGGAATCGGCCATGGGCATCCAAACTTCCACTACCCACTCTGCTTTCAATCTCCTCTGCACGCTGCTCTGTGTTTTCCTTTTCTTCTTGTATAAGTCTAAAAGAAAAAAAAGTTTCAAAGGAATATGACATTCAAACAAATACCATGTAAACAGAAGGGCTGACTCAGGCATTAGAAAGAAGTAGCTCTTGGCATACAGAACAGCTATCCTGAAAAATTTTCTAATCCAATCTGGAAAAAGTGGTAAACACTACTGCTATTACCATCGTACAAGGATTTCTGGCAAACTAGTAATACACAATCCCTTCCATAAGCGGGAATGAAGACAAAGAACCTGAAGAGAGTAGTTAGGCATAAGCAAATTAGTTACTTCTGTCAATGCCCCCCACCAGGAAACTGAATGGGCAACCACCATTTTCCAAGTAACCACACTTGTAGTGTCACAGAAATCCATTTTTATCAAAAACTTAACAGCACATAGACCATACCTAATCTCTTTGTTGATTGCATCCAACTGTTCTTGAAGCATCATGGCCAAAGTCTGAGCATCAGCCTGACCGCTTGGTGAGAGCAGATCAACTGAACTGAAAATAGTCTCCCTGTCATCCTCAACATCAGACACATCAACATCACTTTCAAACGCTTGTGCCACGTTTGCCAACACGCTTGCTTGCTGGGCTCGCTCCCAGTCCTGCTCATTCAGAGTTTGAACCTAAGAATTCACACACACACAAAAATTCAAAACTCAAATGGGAAAAACATAACATTTCTACTGTTTTTTAAGATGTCTAAAACACATTTTTAAAAGCCCACTTACATGCTGAATGCATCCATCAAGATAGCAATGTTTAGAGAAAAGTAAAAATAAAAAGCTATAAAGTAGAAAACTTTGAATCTTATAGTTGAACAAAATTTAAAAATGGACAGCCCTATCCAGTAAATTAAAACATCACATATCTTGCCTATACACACTCCAAATTATGTCAGAATTTTGCTATAAAATCCAGTAAGAATTTTGGAATCAGCTCTATGGAATGAGAGCGTGCACGTTCTGAAAGGGACTTGAAATTGCTTGCAGAACAGTAACAGGTTAGTGTATAGACACAGAGGCAGGACTGTTTCAAACTATATTTTATAGGCTTATCAGACTTAAAACAAACTGGACTTCAAAAATCATAATTTTGCAATTATTTTTAAGAATTTTAAAAAGACTACTAGCAGTGCATTAGTTACAAAAATAGGATATATAAAATCTAGCAGTTTATTGGTGTGTACTCCTATTCTAAAAACTCCTTGCAACTGATTAGCCCCATTCTAATGTATTTTGTTGCCAAAATTTTATTTTTATTTCCATTTCAGAGTTCTATTACCTTTGAAGGTTCATCTCTGAGAGCTGCCAAACGCCCTTTCTGGGGACGCCTTAACACTGATGAGGTGCCATAGGAGTCTGTATGACCGTCAGCCACAGATGAAGATGTCATCGGGTATCTGAAATCTGGTCGGCTAGAACATGAAGGAACATTTTATCCTTATGAAGGTAGGGGAAAGGGAGAAACAGGCCAAAAACCCCACCCAAATAACTCCTATTGTCTCACCACTGCCATTTTCTTAAAGCAGTATAAAAAACGCTTTATATGCACTATAAAGAATAAACTTTATGGCTACGGCTAAAGTATTTCAGTTATAATAGACAAAATTATATTTAGCAAAGTGACTTGAAAGAAATTAGAATATAATTAAGTCCTGGTACCTATGATGAAGGGATGTGGCTCTGAGTCTCACTTGGTCATTTTCAGCCCTTAATGCTTCAACATTTAATACAAGTTGATCCTGTAAAAATAAATAGACAAAATATATAACAACATGCTTAAAAAAATTAGGGTCAAATACTGATTTATAAACTAATATTTAGTTGCTTGATCTCATTTCTACGAAACTCAGAAATAGCAGATTTTAAAACATATCCTTCAGTGATGTCAAATGTAAAAATTATTTTTGCTACACACAATACAGCACCATCGCACAAGGGCATCCAAGAATAATTCTGTTGCCTCTCTACACTGTGACTCCACATAATGGCAATGTATATTTTAAGAACAGCTGCTAAATGAAATTCACATATTAGTAACTTAATTACAGTAAAGTTATAGCATTTAATAAGAAACGAGAAGATTTTCAAGCTCTGTGCACGAAGGTCCTAAATGCATTTGCTTTTGACTTGGACATTTTTACGTGCTCTAGAAACTCAGAATTTAACAACAGAGAAATTCAATGAATGAGAAAACAATGAAAGACTAATAAAAAGGGGCTGATGGTGAACATCTGTGCCTTGGGTGAAAACTGCTGGCCTACATATACAAAAATTCAAAGCAGTGTTTGTTTCAGAAGCACAGCCTCTACAGTCTGGCCTAGCTACTTACTAGAATGATTTGGGGAGATGCAGTACACCTGTGATTTAATAACCAGTAACAAGTATTATTTCAAAACATATAGCGTGACCACAGATCAATTGCCACTGCTTAAGGCCGTAAAGAAATTAAAGGTCCCACCACTATCATTCAAAAAGTGAACTTGTCAGTTCCAGGACAAGTAAAACACCATGCAGCTGGTACTGCACAGGAGCAGCCAAGCCTAATAAATATTTCTCTCCCTGTCCCCCAGTTCTTCAAACTTTAAAAATTTTTATTGGTCGAACAAGCATTTCACAAGATACAATGCTGTAAGAAAAAACTTATGGGAAAATACCCAACATTAGAAGTATTTCTCTTTCCTTTTTCCTGTTCAAGGTCATACGTACAACAGTATAAAAATTCTACACAGTCTTCAAACCTCAGCAGATTGCCTATACATCCAGCTACTTTACATGTGTGATAAGTCTTTGACTGAAAAGCCACGTATTACCTATCAAATTATCGTAAAGCTGAGGCACACAATACCATAAAACGAGCAGTAATAGCTCCCTACTTTTAAACAGGCCAGGTAATGTTAAGTTTTACGTGGGAATTCAAATCCATTCCTGCTATGTAGCAATGCAGCAACTACTTTCCAATAGCATATTTTGGAAATGTTTATTATACCTTTTCATGCTGAAGTTCCTCTATTTGCTTTTTCGCATTTTCAATTTCTCGAAGAAGTGAATTCTAAAATAAAATGCATCACAAATTAAGTTACTTGTAAAAGCTTTCAACTCTTCAACCATAACCAAGTATAAAGAAGTTTTAGTCAGCACTATACCGATGCATCTTAAGCTTTTAGACTTCCCGTATTACACGGGATGAGCCTATTTATGCAGCTCACACAAGTGAACTAAGAAAGGATAAAGCTGCTTAAAAGACGCTTTTAAGAACATATTTTAAAAATCCACACTAGAAAATAGCCTAACAGAAACTACTTATAAGGATTTAGTATTTATTTACTGAAGTTACAGACATATTGCAAAATACAAATGGCTACAGAATGTTGAACATTAATTAATGTATATGCTGGAATGTGACTCGTTTACCTTATCTTCCAAGGCAGCCATCCTTTCCTTGAGATGAAGCTGAAGCCGTTCATTAGATTCAGACAGAAGCTTATCAACAGTTTCTGACAAACGTTTATTATGCTCTTCATTCATCTTCTCTCTCTGTCTAGCCTAAGATACAGAAAAGCTACTGAAATAACTTAAAATTTACAATATTTATAACAAATAAGTAACCTTTCTGTAATCCAAATGCATTTTCTTTAAAAGAAATATCTTTCCAAATGAATAAAGTACAAATACAACAGGTACCTCCACAACTCAGTGAGGGAGTGTAAGGGACACTTAAGACTACAATAACTGTTCCAAGATCAGAAGCTTGAAAATCTGAGCTTACAATTCAAGAAAAAGCAGTTTTCAGAACCAATTCCATATTTATAACCTATGAACCACTTTTCCCACAGTCACTTAATTCAGCAAGTTTTTGATCAGTCTCCTGATCAGACAGTATGACTAAGCAATCAGGTATTTCCAAACATACTTCAACTTCCATTGGAAACTTCCAGCTTTTCCTTGGGATTTAAGGTTAGGCATAGTACACTGGCTCAAATCTCCCAACTATCAGCCAGCCTAAACTCTGTCTTTATTTTAGAGATGAGAAATAAAAAAAGCTTTGCTGAATGGTAGGCAGCCACAAAGGGGATTAAATTCTTTCCTTCAGCTTTGTATCTTTGCCAGTAATATGTACCGTACCCTTTGCAGTTCTTGATTCTTTTCTTCTAGCTGTGCTTCCATCTGTCTCAGCCTTTCTTCTATATTGCCGTGTCTCTCCTCAGCCTGTCAATTTGAAAACAAAATTAGACTTTGGCTTTTTTAAAAAAGGTTTCAAAAGCATAGAAACATGGAAGCACAACAATATATCTAACATGCTTTGCACAACTGCCATTTATGGTAATACATAACGCGGAACAGATGCCTTTCTGTCAATAAAAGAACTTAGTAAGAGTTCATATGGTAAGCAACAGAACGATGAAGCCTCTCACCCTTAAGTATCATGAATTAACTGCTATTTGCAAACGAGCTTGCAACAGCAGTTCATTCAAATCCCCAAGAATTAAAAAAAANAATTATCGTAAAGCTGAGGCACACAATACCATAAAACGAGCAGTAATAGCTCCCTACTTTTAAACAGGCCAGGTAATGTTAAGTTTTACGTGGGAATTCAAATCCATTCCTGCTATGTAGCAATGCAGCAACTACTTTCCAATAGCATATTTTGGAAATGTTTATTATACCTTTTCATGCTGAAGTTCCTCTATTTGCTTTTTCGCATTTTCAATTTCTCGAAGAAGTGAATTCTAAAATAAAATGCATCACAAATTAAGTTACTTGTAAAAGCTTTCAACTCTTCAACCATAACCAAGTATAAAGAAGTTTTAGTCAGCACTATACCGATGCATCTTAAGCTTTTAGACTTCCCGTATTACACGGGATGAGCCTATTTATGCAGCTCACACAAGTGAACTAAGAAAGGATAAAGCTGCTTAAAAGACGCTTTTAAGAACATATTTTAAAAATCCACACTAGAAAATAGCCTAACAGAAACTACTTATAAGGATTTAGTATTTATTTACTGAAGTTACAGACATATTGCAAAATACAAATGGCTACAGAATGTTGAACATTAATTAATGTATATGCTGGAATGTGACTCGTTTACCTTATCTTCCAAGGCAGCCATCCTTTCCTTGAGATGAAGCTGAAGCCGTTCATTAGATTCAGACAGAAGCTTATCAACAGTTTCTGACAAACGTTTATTATGCTCTTCATTCATCTTCTCTCTCTGTCTAGCCTAAGATACAGAAAAGCTACTGAAATAACTTAAAATTTACAATATTTATAACAAATAAGTAACCTTTCTGTAATCCAAATGCATTTTCTTTAAAAGAAATATCTTTCCAAATGAATAAAGTACAAATACAACAGGTACCTCCACAACTCAGTGAGGGAGTGTAAGGGACACTTAAGACTACAATAACTGTTCCAAGATCAGAAGCTTGAAAATCTGAGCTTACAATTCAAGAAAAAGCAGTTTTCAGAACCAATTCCATATTTATAACCTATGAACCACTTTTCCCACAGTCACTTAATTCAGCAAGTTTTTGATCAGTCTCCTGATCAGACAGTATGACTAAGCAATCAGGTATTTCCAAACATACTTCAACTTCCATTGGAAACTTCCAGCTTTTCCTTGGGATTTAAGGTTAGGCATAGTACACTGGCTCAAATCTCCCAACTATCAGCCAGCCTAAACTCTGTCTTTATTTTAGAGATGAGAAATAAAAAAAGCTTTGCTGAATGGTAGGCAGCCACAAAGGGGATTAAATTCTTTCCTTCAGCTTTGTATCTTTGCCAGTAATATGTACCGTACCCTTTGCAGTTCTTGATTCTTTTCTTCTAGCTGTGCTTCCATCTGTCTCAGCCTTTCTTCTATATTGCCGTGTCTCTCCTCAGCCTGTCAATTTGAAAACAAAATTAGACTTTGGCTTTTTTAAAAAAGGTTTCAAAAGCATAGAAACATGGAAGCACAACAATATATCTAACATGCTTTGCACAACTGCCATTTATGGTAATACATAACGCGGAACAGATGCCTTTCTGNGCGAGAAGACAAAAACAAAAACAAACCAAAAATGAAATAAAAACTAAATGCACTTTCAGTTTTTCCTCACTAGCCTGGACAGTATGAGCCTTTGTTAGTAATCATGACAAAGCAGAAAGCAGCAAGCAAAAACAAGGACTAATATACAAATTCTACCTTCCTAAGCTTGGTGGTAAGTTCCAATACTTTAGCATCTTTAGCAGCAGAGCTCCCAGGAGACAAAAGGTCAGACTACAGAGCCAGTTAGGGACAGGAAAGATAACAGGGAAAGAAATGAAACCGAGACTTGAAAAGAAAACACACACACACACTTGAAAAGGCTCATTTGCAGTTACTACACATAATTCTTCAGACTTCAGTATTCCATTTGCAGCCTTCTAAAAATCTTCACATTAATGACTGCCATTATTTCTCTCTCTCCCCACATTCTCACTTGGTTAACAGTAGAAGAAATTTGGGTTTCCCCTTCAGAAGCAGTTCTTGTTTAAGAAGATTTTATGCCTATTCTCAAATGAATTTTAATAAAAAGCAACAAAATAATGACTCACTGAGATATTTTCATAACGTAACAGTTAACAGAAAATCTGCTCATGTTCCAAAGGGCAGAAATTTAAAAAAAAAAAAGTAAATCAAGAGTGTGTTCAGAGAGATGAACAGAAAAACACAGAAGAGGAGAAACATTTTCTGTACTAGTGGAGGGAAAAACAGAAATAGAGTGTAACAAAACCAACACTAAGAACAGATTTTGTGTAGCAGGATGACAACGGAGAAGAGAGTCTTGAGGACACTGTCCAACTGACCCACCTTTGAAAGTGCTGCAACCCTCTGTGCCAGCTCTGCTTCCACCTCCGGCAAAGTTTCAGCTTTCCTCAAAGTCTGCTGCAGCTTTTGCTCAGCTAGTTCCAGTCGTTCTTGCAATTGCCTATTCTTATCTTCACTCTACACAGGATGATGAACAGCAAATGTTTAGTGTTAAAACAGTAATTAGTTTTCAAAGAGGAAGGTAAGGATACAGATTACTGCCTTTACTGGACCTACGGAGAACAAACTGTCCAAAATTGATTTCACGACCAAAGATGTGGCATCCTCCCCTCCATTACATGAGAGAACTTTTTGCTCTACAAATTTTTTTTCTGCAAACATTTGTATATTCTAAAAGCAACTTATCAAGAAATACACATAGTTATGATATGGGAAGCAACACAGAATAAGCTGTGAATTTTCAACGTCAAGGCTGTGCTAAGACTGAGTTACATTAAGGAAAGAAATCCTTCATATTTTGTGTATTGCCACAAGATTTATTTTTGAAGTGTGTACAACTTCTTTAAAAAATTATACTAAAAGAGACTTGTCTTGTTGAGTAAGAGTTGCCTGGCTTCCTCTAGTCAGCAATCGGCTGACAATCATTTCTGGGTTTAAGTTGGAATACTTCACGTCAAGTATATGTCAAATCTCCTCCCACAATTAGGCAACGTTTACTTCGATTATTGGCCATAAAAATCACTACACGCTACATGTATTTTAAAACTGTTTTAGCATAGAATGAGCAATTCTCACACATGTAACTAAAGATGCTTGGATACACATAATAACTGAAAAATCCACAATATGGACAACGGCCCTGCTGCACCATGACCAAATGCAATAAAATGCTCAAAACCATTTCCTCTCTCCAGTAAACTGTCTCATCTTCATCTCCTGAAAAACAATCGCTAACAATAGCACACTACAGATTATATTTATCTTCCTAAAAGCATAGTGCTTTAGTACTGTACAGTCATTAATTATTTCCATTAGCTTTATGCTGAGCAAAATGTATTTGATCTCATTTCAAACTACAACCTGTCGATGCATGGAGTCTTTAGTGGCAATTTCATTTTCAAGTTTATCATTGAGGTCATGCACAGATGTAGCTTCACGTTGTGCAGCGAGGTAGCGTTTCTCAAGAGTTGTAATTCTTTCTTCCATGTCTTCCTTTTGGGCCATAGTCTATGCAAGACACAAAACAGAATTTAGTATATAAAGGGATAATTTAGTGATCAAACTGAGGGGAAAGCCCAACAAATCAATAATAACTTTACAAGTCAGATACACTCTTGTCGCTTCTCTCAGTAAAAAAATGAAGCAGAGAGTACAGTCTCACTTAGGCTTACAAGTTCAATTACTTTTTTTTTTTTTTAATTGTGAACGCTTAAAAAGACAGGTCTTTATTACATTACACCACAGATCTCCTAATTACCTTTTTCAATGGCACAAACACAGCAAATCTTTATTTCCTGGGGAAGGTCAGCTGGATTTAACTGAACTCCCTATTTCATAAGATACAGTACACAGCAACACAGAGGACCTTCGGGATTAGTGATGGAACAGTAACAGGAATTATCAATCACGCCACTGAATTAAAGTGACTCTTCAACCACATACATCTTTAAAGATAAAAAATTTAAACTTCATGAATAAGCTTAGCATTTATG